>CAIGRP010118510.1:0-27959 GCA_903798385.1 Fraxinus cuspidata
ACACAAGGTCACGAGTTCGAAACCTGGCAGCACTCCAATGGCATTAGTTTTAGTAAAATAGTAGTAGTACTAAAATTTTTTCAAACAACTAGTTGGAGGATTCGAACCCGGTACCTAAAAAATAAAAATGCAAACTCTAACCAACTGAGCTACAAAGTATGTTTGAAAGAAAAATGAATTCCAGTAATATAACCTTAAAAAGTTATCTATTATCAAAAAAAAAAAAGTTGATCCGCGGATCCAGCACGGGCGGCCGCGGGGGCTGGCTAGGTGCTGGATCCGCCCTGGTGATGAGGACCCAGAATCTGACGAAGGATCTACTGCAATACATCAGGTAAATACTACTGCCCAAGGTAGTCTGATGTAGTCAAGGCTCGTAAGCGTGAAAATGGTTTCAAGCTCAAAACTTGTGAAAACCTGCCGGATATTCTGGTTTTCCGAGGAGATGACATTGATGACGATCAAACGACATATGGTTACTATTTGGTGGGGGTACTTTGCCCGACGTATTAAAATAGCCCTCTTGCAAATGTGTGATCAATGGGGGGTCAAGTTCCAATACTTTGTATACTAAAGTGGATGGCTAGTGTTCAAATTCGAGAATTCTGATGATAAAACACAAGTGCTTGAAGGCGGCCCATATTTTGTTTATGGTAGTAGACCTTTGATGTTGAAAAACGTACCATCATTTTTCGAGTTCGATGATGGTGATATTAGCACTCTACTTGTGTGGGAAAAGTTAACTGGATTGCCAATGAACTTTTAGATGCCCAAAGCGTCGAGTATGATTACAACAAAGATTGGAAAATCTATTACGACTGATCTGCTCACGACAACAAAAGATACGACTATCATTTACTCGACTTCTTGTTGAGGTTGATGATCTGGTTCGATCGGTTAAGATGAAACTTCCGAGTGGTAGAGTGAGGGATCAACTAGTTTGCTACGAGCACGAGCCAAAATTCTGCTCCGCTTGCAAAATCTTTGGGCACAAAACAGAAGCATGCGAAGGGAAGATTATGCCTGTCAATCATAAGCATGCTAATTTTCCTAAGAGTGTGGCAGGGAAAACGGGGATACAGGGTGCTGTTCATGACCAGGACATTGCTGGGGTTGAGGTCAATTAGCTAAAGACACTCAGAACATTGATGGTAACTCAAGTAAGGTAGCAATTGTACAGAACTGTTCGCTGGAAACGGCTAAAACACGGGCAGATCCAAATGGTCGGAATGTTAGTGAATCTGGATAGGTAGAATCTATGAGCCAAGCCAATACACAATGAGATGCCCAACTGGCTCCAAATGAGGATGACAACCCTTTCATAGAGGTGGGCAGGAAAAATAAATGAGTCCGATGCCAAAATGAATTACACTACAACGTATTGTGAAAGATAAAATGCATGTAAAGAAGTCAAGAGCATAAATTGAATCACCCAACTTACATGACACAAATTGAGATCTTGACGTCCCTACATCGAAGATAGGGAGTAGTGATAAGCTTAAAGGAAAGCTTGATGTGCAACCATCTAAACAATTGAAGAAGGATAAAAAGAGGGGTAATACTCTCTTTATAGCACCATGAAGATTGCATCGTGGAACGTTAGGGGCTTCAATACGCCCTAAAAACAAAATAGGGTTCGCCACCTCATTAAACAACAATGTATTCATGTTTTTGGAGTTTTGGAGACGAAAATTAACCAAGAAAAGTTAGCTTGGATCATGATGAACAAATTCGGTTGATGGAGACATACCGATAACTTCTTTCACATCCCGTAGGGAGAATCTTGATCCTATGGGACCAAACAAAAGTCGACCTTTATGTCTTGGAAGCTGCCCCACAGGTTATACATTGGGTAGTAACTTGCATGGTAACTTCTATCACATTACATTTAAGCTTTGTTTACGATTTCCATGCTATTGTTACTCGGAGGACATTATGGAATAACTTGATTGATTTTGGAGCTATATGTTTGATACCTTGGATGATCATGGGCCATTTTAACAATGTGCTTCGATTCGAGGAAAAATGTAATGGAGTAGAGGTAACTCCATATGAGACTAGGGACTTTGCAGATTGTTGTTTTACTGCACGTCTTAAAGACTTGAGATCCATTGGATGCTATTATACTTGGTCCAAAAATTCATTGGGTAGCATACTTTCAGTTTGGAGCAAACTCGATAGAGCTATGGTTAGTAAATTATGGTAGCAAGCAGGTTTTCATGCCTTAAAGTGAATTTCCAACCAGCAGCACTAGCCCATGCATTGTCTCACGTTTCCAGCAAGATGGAGACAAACGCTTCAAATTCTTCAATATGTGGACGGCTCGTTCTGAATTTCAGAATGTAGTTTCTTCCTATTGAAACCAATAGATTTATGGCACGAAGCAGTTTACTCTTTGTAAAAAGTTACAGAGGCTTAAATAAATTTTGAAGCAACTCAATAAAAAGCACTTTATTCACATTTATGTTTGAGCTGAGAAAGCTAGAAATGATCTCAAGGCTGCTCAAATGGAACTACATAATCAACCGACGAATATTGAGTTGCGAAGCCTGGTTGCATTTCTACGAAAGCATGCTGCGGGTATTTGTGATGCAGAGAGAAGTTTTTACCACATGCTAAATGTTCATATTTGAGCAAGAGTGACGGATGTACGAAATTCTTCCATTCTTTGGTTAAAAAAAATGTGGAGGAATTTCATTGTAGCTGTAATCAAGGAGGACATGACTCTTACGAATTCACAAACAGAGGTGGTGGCTGAATTCTTAGGCTACTATCATAACATGCTTGGGAAAAATAGTGCATGTGCTCCCATCGATCGAAATTTTTTTGATGAAGGGTCATTAGTTTCTCTGGAACATGCGGAATCCCTTGTTAGGGATATTTCTATATAGGAAATTAAGGATGCTTTGTTCAATAGTGGGGATGATGAAGCCCCGGGACTAGATGGATACAATTCGTGCTTCTTTAAGAAAGCTTAGGAGATGGAAAAGAGTGTTTTTATTGATGCTATTACTAAATTTTTCAGTTTTAGCCCACTTCTTAATCAAATTAATCACACGGTCATAGCCTTGATTCCGAACGACAGCCACTCATCCACAGTTGGGGATTTCAAGCCTATTTCATGCTGCAACGTAGTTTATAAGAAGATTACTAAAATCTTATCCAACAGATTAGCGCCTATTCTTGGTTCTATCATTGACCAATCGCTGACAGCCTTTGTAAAGGGGAGGATCTTGATTGAAAATGTATGCCTTACACAGGAACTATTGAGGCAATACAATAGGAAGAGAGTATCACCTAGATGTCTCCTTAAAATCGATCTTCAAAAGGCATATGATTCTATCAATTGAGAATTTTTAAAAACTATTTTGGAAGGACTAAGATTTTCGGACATATTTATTCCGTGGGTGATGGTATGCAATTAATGGCAGCATTCTTCTAAGGTAAAAGGAGTCGACGACAAAGTGATCCTTTATCACCGTTCTTATTCGTGTTTTGTCTTGAATATTTTTCAAGAGCTTTGAGACCAGTTACAAACAACACTGAATTTAATTATCATACGAAGTGTGGGCTCTTGAAAATCACACATATGGCTTTTGCGGATGACATGATATTGTTTGCTAGAGGCGACATTATTTCGGTGCTCGTAATAATCCATTGTTTGTCCAAGTTTAGTGATTGCTCGGGATTTAGGATGAATGCAAATAAATCCAACATATTTATTGTTGGAATTCAGGGCCAAAACTTGGATGAAATCCAAGAGTTAGTGAACATGTCGAGAGGGTCCATGCCATTCACATATTTGGGGATTCCATTAGTTGCAGAAAAATAGAAAGTCAGCTACTATGCTCCTTTTTTGGATAAAATTGTTGCATAAATACATGCCTGGACAAACAATTCATTATCTTATGACGACAGGGCTAAACTGGTGAGATCGGTCTTGCAAGGAGTTGAATGCTTTTAGTTATCTATATTTCCGATTCCGACCACGGTCACTTTGAGGATTATACGGCTTTGTAGGAATTTCCTTTGGAATTTCAAAAAACCGTCTGTTGCATGGTCTGATGTTTGTCTCCCCAAAAGTGAATAAGGATTAGGATTTCGAGACGTAAAGTGTTGGATTAATGCACTACTAGCCAAGTCACTGTGGAACAAACAGGCCAAGAAAGACAAACTTTGGGTGCGGTGAGTCAATCATGTGTACCTAAGAGGGGAATCAATATGGGAATGGTCATCCAAGAAAATGATTCACCATTACTCAAAAAGATATTGTCCATTGCAAATTGCTTTAAGGATACCGAAGGATCAACACATGCTGCATGCCAAAAACTTTCAGATTGGATCCGTAAGTATTGCTAAAGCTTATGTTTATTTCCGACCGAAGGTGACACCAACTATCTGGGAAAAGGTTGTTTGAAGTTCATGCATCACTCATAAACATTCCTTTATCCTTTGGCTTAGTGCAAAAACTAAGCTCCTTACCAAAGATCAATTACAACACATGATGATTGACAACAAGTGCGTGTTTTGTCAAGCTGCAACTGAATCAGTCCAGCACCTTTTCTTTCGATGTGGCATGTGTATGGAAATTTGGAAGCAGATTAGAGACTAGCTCAAAATCAATAGAACCATGACCATGATATACAGTGCTTTGAAATTGATAAAGAAGGAGGAACATGGGACATCTTGACAAAGCAAGACCAAGAAAATTGCGCTGGCAAATACTGTTTATCATATATGGATAGCCAGGAACAGACTGGTCTTTGAAGATCAATAGCTTTGTCAGACAGATCAAAACAGAGGTATACAAAGTTATGTTTTCATTGTATCCCTATCTTTTAAATCATTATGAATCTTTAGCAGTGAACGTTTAAATTGATATCGTTAGTACATCTTTCTAATTTGTAAGCCTGGGTATGCCCAGAGTATTTGTTCATAGCTTTTGATCTATAAAATTTTGATTTACCGATCAAATAAAAAGTAGTTGCGGTTTGCTCTTAGCACTAGCTATTTTTGTTTGCTTACGGTTTAAAAATGGTCCAGAAGAAACTTCTTTCAAGTTGTTTTGATGAATGATCGTGTCTCTATACTGAATAAAATTGTATTATTGGTCCATGTTTGGTACAGATTCTTTAAGACGCGTTTTTCCTCAAACTCGTTTTCAAGTCCTATAAAATAATTTTGTACGTAAATTCACAACTTTTATCTACTTTAAGATCACTGATCATACATGTTTTCACAATTTACTTTTGAAAATTTTACATCAAACAGATTCTTAATCGTCAAGATAATCTAGATGAATGGTCAAGAACAACCTCTAACTCCATCCAATAATCATGTGTCACTGAGCTTAGAATGACATTTTGTGTGCTTTTCATGATCGAGAAATCTTGAATGTAATATCATTGAAATCTTTATATTTTTCTATATTATATTTCAAAACTTAATGTCCAGAGATTATAGTTTTTTCGAACTATCTGAAACAGATAATGAAATTCCCAATGGTTTGCGAGATGTCACGGATCAAATTAAGCCTTTGTTGGATATCCATTATTTCCAAAATACATTTTTCCCTCTCTTACTTTCAGTCAAACGTTCTTTAATAAAATAATATTACGCACAAAATAAAAAAAAAATTCCTTATTTTTTTAACAACACATTCTCTAATAAAATTCTATTTCAAAATAAAAACCAATTTATATAATATTATATGATATGTTCAATTAGAGATGATATTATGTAAGTAATTTAATTGAATATGTCATTTAATGTCACTAGTGCTGCCACCTAGATTGGTGTTAAATATCACTATTCTTTCAAAATGCATTTTGGACAAAAATGGGACTCAGAAAATTGCACTTTAGTCCCTAAAGTTTGTAAAAAATTTCAATTAGTTCTAATACTTACCAAATTTGCAAAAATGCATCTGAATATCAATATTATCTTATAATCATCCTCAAAGTAATAGTTAAAGAAGTTAATTATAAACTTGTAACTATTTCCAAATTATAATTTGGTCTTTAAACTTCTCAAAATACTACAATCAAGTCTGAAATGACATGTAACATCACCAATCTTCGTGATAACTAATTTTTAAAATTTAGATTTTTGTCAGCAAAGAATTCAAAGAATATCGCTTTTGCCCACAATTCACCAACTTTACATGTAAACCATATCGATTAATAGCAGAAACCCCCTAAAAACGTTTTCACTTGAGATATATCTCTTACCTATTGGAAATCGCAGAAAATTTCATAATTTGAACCTTTTGTGCGAAAATTTTCTGTCGTTAAGATCTGTTAGATTTGTCGTTAAAAACAATAAAAAAATGTCAAAATTAAAAATGAATAATTGTAATTTCAGTATCAAAATTTTTTATTTTTTTTACATATTGTACCATTTTTTTTTATATGTAGCACTTACAATTCCAAACCTTTAAAACTTTATTTTCTTCCCCACTTCACTTCATCTTCTTCCCCGCCTTCAACCATATCCAATTAAATCAAAATCAAAACCCAGTAAACCCAATTAATTTCAAAACTCTGGGGAAGTTCTATTATGTTGCCTTTTGCTATCAAATCATGCAGTCTGATTTTATGTTTTAGTCTATTGCCAGGGACGGAGACAGAAGTTGAAAGTTAGGGGGGTACAATCGAACTTGTAAAGAAGTTAGGAGATTTTACAATCGAAAATTTACGTCCAAAAAAATTATACTCCATGTAATTTTGCATTTGAAAATTTACATGAGATGTGACTTTTTCGGATGTAAAATTTTGAATTTTTTTGATATCATATTCCATATAAAATTTCATAATAAAATGATAAAAATTATATTAAGAAATTTATATCACAAAAAAAATAAATGTTAATGAAATAATTGAATTTTTTTTCAAAGTGTGAGTTAGACGTATTTCTTTAAGATTCACGTTTAACATATTTTTAACTATTTTCGATATATATTTGGACTATTCGATATGGCATAATATATTTCTCGAAATAAGTTTTAAGATGACATAAGCAATTTGTAGATTCGATTAGCGTACGATCGTCGGAAATTTTTTAAAATTAGCATGTTATCGAAATTCAAATTTATTATGATTTTGCTCATATTTGGTGGAGATTAATATCAATTTTTTATTAAATTTATATAAAAGTTAAACAGTTATGGATTCCACGAAATATGTTATTAAAATTAATTGCTAGTTTTGATTTAAATTAAAATTTAGATTTGAATTTATATCAAACGTGATTTTACAAAAAAATAAAATAAATAAAATTCAAAAGTTTGGGGGGCATGTGCCCCCCAGGACCCCCCTAGGTCCCTGTGTGTTGCAACAGTGCGAAATTGACCGAAACCTATCATTTTCTTGCGGATAAAATTGGGTTCTTAATTTTGCCAGTCCCATGATTTTACAACGAAATTGGATGGTCTATCTGGTTTAGAGAAGTGCAGCGCAAAGTTTATGGACTGCCACATTTTTCTCAATAGTCCTTAACATTAGTTAGTTCTCCATTATGAAAGAGTACAAACTGGTGACAATAAAAGAAAAGATCATTGATACCTGCTGAACAATAATGCAATGATGTCTTAATTAACGTGAAGAAAATTATTCTCCAAACTGTTTGGAGACAGGCCAATACCTGAATGGGTCGCATGGGGGAGAGACATCCGACTTTCAGGTTGGTGGATCGAGTGTGAACCCATTTGTTGACGACAACGACACCTGTGACAATCCTACTAAATCTGTATTGTTAAATTATGAAGAGAAATGGAAAAGCTACTTGGATAAACCAGCTCGGCAGCTCCAGCTGAAACCGTGTCAGCAACAGCCATGTCAGCAGCAAAAGGAATATACTATGGATACTGATTGAAGAAGAATGTAGAAGAAAATTATGTTAGGCCACACATATAGCATTCATTCTGTTTTTTTTTTTTTTGTTATGTGTGTATATAAATATTGTAGTTGTAAAGCATTTTAATATACAATAACAATAATCATTCTCTCTTCTCCAATTCTCGTGCTGTTATTCTTACACTTTTATACATATCTTCATTTTGTAATATGGTATCAGAGCAATGAAAAATGGCTGAAGAACACAGCACGGATATCCAGTCTGCCACACATGCAGACCCCAACGCAAATACCCAATTTTAATGCTTATCAAAATCTCAATCCAAATTCTCAACAAAACCAAATCCTAATGACCCTGTTCATCCTCATAGTCCATACTATATTGGTGGTAGTGATAGCTCTGGAACAACATTGGTCACTCATGTACTAGACAACACCAACTACTATGCATAGGCAAGATCCATGAAGAGGGCCCTTAGAATAAGAACAATCTTGGGTTCATTGATGGAAGTCTAACAGAGCCAGACCCCAATAGTTTTCTGATAGAACACGGGCTTCGCTGTAATGACCTTGTGATTGCCTGGCTGCAAAACACCATGTCTATGGAAGTAAAATCTTGCACTTTTTATGCAGAAACCGCCAGAGAGCTATGGCTAGATCTAGAACACCGATTGGCTCAACAGAATGCCCCGCGAGTCTATGAAGTAAAACTAGCCATCGGTAGCTTAATGCAAAACCAAGATGCAGTG
Source organism: Fraxinus cuspidata (assembly GCA_903798385.1). Taxonomy (NCBI): domain Eukaryota; kingdom Viridiplantae; phylum Streptophyta; class Magnoliopsida; order Lamiales; family Oleaceae; genus Fraxinus; species Fraxinus cuspidata. The sequence continues at coordinate 8,603 of CAIGRP010118510.1, forward strand.
AGTATCCTTGATGAATTAATGAACTATGAATCCATACCTAATTGCACTTATGGAGGACTTCGAACTGTTGTCGATAATCAACAAAGGGATTGGGTCATGCGATTTCTTATGGGACTTAACGAATCCTATAAGGATATCAAAGCTTAAATCCTCCTGATTAAGCCTTTGCCAGGCCTTAATGAAGTATATTCTACTATACAACAAGAAGAAAAGAAAAGGCAGATTTCAATGGGCTCTCCAACTAGTGATTCCATGGCAATGATGGCTCGAGTATTTTGAAATGGAACTCAACACACAACTAATAGAAATGCGAAGTATTTTTGCACTCATTGTAAAATTGCAGGCCACTCACTGGAAAGATGTCTAAAAGATAATCCTAATATACCAGAGTGTTCCCATTGTAACTTTCCCGGTCATAGCATAGATAAATGCTTCAAGATCCATGGATGCCCCTAATGACACAAACTCCACAACAAGGGTAAACCTCCCATTCATTTTGAAAATCAGGTTACCAGTGGTGCTCAATCTCCCATTACACGAGCAATACACTCAGCTCATAGCGCTTCTCAACAAACAGAGTATTTTACCATTAGCTCATTTGGCTAACCAAGTTTGTTCTGTCATTACTCCTTGCACTACTGAAGACCAAATGCCTAATGTTTCTGGTATATCTCTATGTCTCTCTGTTTTTGGATTAAAACCCAAGACAACAACCATTGCACCTTGGATCCTAGACACAGGTGCCACATATCATATGATCTGTGACATCTCTTTGTTCATTAACATTGTGACACAAGTTTCCCACTCGGTCACACTCCCTAATGGGAATGGTGCTGCTATCACCCATATAGGCACAGTGCAAATTTCAGAAAAGCTAATCCTGTATGATGTACTATGTGTCCCATCTTTCTCCTTTAACTTAATTTCAGTTAGAAAACTGGCAACTAATTCAAATTGCTATCTCATTTTTCTATCTCAATCTTATTTTGTACATGACCTTTTGACCTGGAAAACGATTGGAATGGGTAAAGTATAGCATGGCATGTATCACCTGCAGCAGAAAGAAATTTCACCATCAGTATTCTTTGATAATTTAAGCAACACCAAGACCACCTCAGCTGCTATCACACACATTGAAGAATTCGATCTCTGGCACTACAGATTAGGACATCCCTCACTCAACATTCTTAAGTCCTTAAACGAAAATCAGATCCCCACAAATAACACCAAACCTTGTATGATCTGTCCTTTAGCCAAAATGCATAGACTCCCATTTCCTATTAGTCAACATCAGTCAACTAAATGCTTTGATTTAGTTCATTATGATCTTTGGGGACCATGTAATGAAGTAGCATACGATGGCTCGAAATATTTTTTTTAACTATAGTGGAAAATTACAGTAAGTGTACTTGGATCTACACTTTGAAATACAAATATGATGTTGGTGTTACTTTGCAAAGGTTCTACAAAATGATTGAAAACCAATTTAAAGCCAAAATCAAGATAATTAGAAGTGAAAATGGAGGGGAATTTAACATGAAAGATTTTTATCATGAAAAGGGAATTCTGCATCAAAAATCAGTGTTGAAACTCCACACCGACACTCTGTTGTGGAGAGGAAGCACGAACACATCCTTAATGTAGCAAGGGCCTTAAGGTTTCAAAGTGGAATTGCCATGAAGTATTGGAATGATTGTGTACTAACACCCCTATACCTCATAAATAGGACTCCCTCACCCCTCCTAAATCACAAAACACCTTTTGAGACCCTCCTCAACAGTAAGCCAAACTATTCCCACCTTAAAGTTTTTGGATGCCTAGCATTTGCCACTACCCTCACTCACAATAGACACAAATTTGATCCAATAGCAAAACGATGTATTTTCTTGGGATATCCATTTGGAATGAAGGGTTATAAGCTACTGGATCTGGAAACAAATAGGATCTTTGTTTCAAGAAATGTCACATTCTATGAAAATATTTTCCCACACAAAACTACAGATCAGTCAAAAATCAATGCATTACTGGAAGCCTCAAACTTGCCTTTTGTCCGAACACCAGCCATAAACCATTATCATATGATTGAACATCAAAATTTGGAATCTCTGCAAACCTCCAACAAAAACAATACACCATCAAATGATCAGAGTCTACCACCAAACATCAACAACAAGAAATCCAAATTTCACAAGCTCCTCAGATAACTTAAGTTCAGAAAATCCTTTAAATGAATCTGAAAATGCCACTTCACCATCCATAAACACAAGTCCTCATATACCGAGGAGGTCAACTAGAACCAGAAATATTCTTGCATATTTGTAGAATTTTATATGCCAGCAGGCCAGCTCATCTACCCCATTCCAAGAGTTTAAAGGGCAGAAGGTTCATCCAGCTCCAGGTAATCCTTTTCCACTTGAAACAACTCTTTTCTATCATAAGTTATCACAAGCACACAAAGTCTTTACCACATCTATCACTTTCCACATAGAGCCAAACAGTTACAGTGAGGTATTAAAGTCCCCAGAATGGTACAAGACAATGCAAAATGAGATTGATGTACTAGAACAAAATAATACATGGATCATCACAGATTTACCAGAAGGGAAATCAACCATAGGGTGCAAATGGGTTTTCAAAATCAAATACAATTTAGATGGTTCTGTGGAAAGACACAAGGCATGACTGGTCGCCAAAGGATACACACAACAGGAAGGACTAGACTACCATGAGACATTCTCCCCAGTTGCAAAGATGGTCACAGTCAGAACTTTATTGGCCATGGCAGCTATCAAAGGATGGTTCCTATGCCAATTTCACGTTAACAATGCATTTTTGCATGGAGACCTCAATGAAGAGGTGTATATGGAATTGCCACTAGGATATTCGAAGGCTTCTGAACCCAAGGTTTGCAAATTGGGTAAAAGCCTATATGGCCTAAAACAGGCCTCACGACAATGGTACTCAAAAATGTCAAATTTTATCACAGGACTTGGATTTGTTCAGTCAAAAGCAGACTATAGCTTATTCACCAAGTCTCAAGGGAACTTGTTCACTGCCATTTTAGTGTATGTGGATGACATCATTGTGGCCAACAATGATATGCATTCAGTTAACTCCCTAAAGTTATTGCTGGATGAAAACTTCAAAATCAAAGATTTTGGAACCTTGAAGAAAGTATGCCTTGGACATAATGAAAGACTAAGGCATTATTGGAACAACGCCTGCAAGAATCCCTTTGGACCAGAACATGAAGCTATCCAGAAATCAAGGTGAATTGCTCGATGATCCATCACTATACAGGAGGCTCATTGGGAGGCTTCTCTACCTAACCATTACCAGACCTAACATATCTTATGCTGTCCAACTCTTAAGCCAATATATGGATGAACCCAAAATTCCACACATTAATGCAGCACACAAGGTACTTCGCTATATTAAGAGAAGCCCAGGACAAGGCTTATTCTATCCATCATCATCGATGCTGCAACTTCAAGCATATAGCAATTCTAGTTGGGGATCATGTCCTGACACATGAAGATCCATCACAGACTATTGTGTTTTCCTAGGCTCCTCCATGATTTCCTGGAAATCAAAGAAACAAGAAATTGTTTCTAGATCCTCAGCAGAGGCTCAATATAGGGCCATGGCAAGCACTTGTTGTGAGCTAACATGGTTACGTTTTCTACTCAAGGATTTGGCAGTATGCCACCCACAAGCAGCACTCATGTATTATAATAGTAAGTTAGCAATCCATATTGCTGGAAATCCTGTTATCTACGAAATAACTAAACACATAGAGCTTGATTATCATTTGATATGAGACAAAATTCAGGAAGGAAGTATAATAACTAAACATGTGAAGACTAATGCTTAGGTTGCTGATATTCTTACTAAAGCATTAATTTCACCGAGTTTTTATTCCCATTTAGCCAAGATGGGAGCAGAAGATATCTACTCTCCACCTTGCGAGGGGTGTTAAAGTATGAAGAGAAATGGAAAAGCCACTTGGATAAACCAGCTCAGCAGTTCCAGTTGAAACCATGTCAGTAACAGCCATGCTAGTAGCAAAATGAATATACTATGGATACTGAGTGAAGAAGAATGTAGAAGAAAATTTTGTTAGGCCACATGTATAGCATCCATTCTGTTTTTTTTTTTTTTGTTATGTGTGTATATAAATATTGTAGTTGTAAAGCATTTTAATATACAATAACAATAATCATTCTCTCTTCTCCAATTTTCGTGCTGTGATTTTTACACTTTTATTCTTATCTTCATTTTGTAATATGTATGGTGTGGATTTATATGATAATTTTTTAATAATTTTGGTTTTGAGAAATACTCCAGAGTTCTGAATTTAATTTGATTTCCTAGGTTTTGATTTTGGTTTAATTGGGTATGGTTGAAGGTGGGGGAAGAAGATGAAGTGGGGGTGGGGTGGAAGATAAAGTTTTAAATGTTTGAGATTGTAGGTGCTTCATATAAAAAAAATTGGGTACACTTTGTAAAAAAATTAAAAAGTTTGGTTTCTGAAATTACAATTATTCCTTTTTAATTTTGATATATTTTTTTTACTTTTTTTAATGGCAAATCTGACGAATGTTTTGCACAAAAGATTTCAAACATGGGATTTCTACGATTTTCAATAGGTATAAAGTATATCGCAAATGGAAACATTTTTTATTTTTTTGGGTTTTCTTCTATTAATCCTAAACCATATAGAAGAGTTCCAAGTGCAACACCAAATGTCTTAAACTTGATCTGAGTATCGACCCAAAAAAGAAAAAATAGTTAAGGATCAAAGAGTCTAATTGGAATTCACCTCATGAATTTTTTAAAAAATTAATAGAAGATGGATTTTTTGGCAGTTTTCATAAATTTAAATCGACAAAATAAGAGTTCAACGGTTTACATAAAACTAGGTGAATCGATGAGTTTTTGGGTGCTTTTTAAAAGATGGATTTTTTGCCTAACCAACCCGACTTTTGGCCTAGCTTCTGATTTCATCGGTTGAACTAACTAGGTCGGCCGATTTCAATTACATTGATTACATAAACATTCGGCGTAACGATAATTATATTGTGTTTGGGAATATGAAAAATGCTTGGTTTTTCAACTTTAATAAAGTATTGTGCTGTCTAACCAAATTTTATATATACTAAAGGAAAGGAAAGAAGAATAATAAAGAAAGGTGAAGAAATATGTGCGGACCAGTTACGTCCCATTGCAAATTATGAACATCAAACTGCACAATAGGATTGAGAAAAATCTTACTTTCTTCATTTATTTTGCATTTGCCTGTCTGTCCGCTTATCTGTCTTTCCATCAACCCTCCTTTATTCGATCCCTTGTTGAATAAATCCGTGTGTATAAAACAAACGAACAGAAACCCATCTATATTTTAGATTAGCTTTGATTTACCATAAACACAAAGAAGACACTCACGCAAAAAAGGGCACTGAATAAAGCAGGTAAAGGAAAAATCAAAGATACCCATAAATTTCGGTTGGTGTTGTGGGGTTGTTATGATTTTTAGCTTTTGCATAATATGATTTTTCACGCTTCCATTTTTCTCTCTCCCCCTTGTTGTCTGTTATATCTTGCTAACATTTATTTTTCTCTTTCTTGGGTCCATCTTTCTCTATATCAGTTTTTTTTTTAATTCAGCTTGTGGGCTTTATTTTTGTCGTTCAATTACAACTTTTGGTTGTTGGTGATGGACGACAATTATATTAATAGGCGTGGTTATGCGGTGAGAGTGCCGATTAAGATTGTTAATCGTGGTTCTGAATTTATGGATTTTTTTTTTCATTTTTATCGGTTTGTTTGCGAAATGATTTAATGCATTGGTTTAGTTGACAATTCTTTTGATCGTCCTGTGTTTGTGGTCTATTCTCAAATTATCCTTAAATTGCATATTAATGTATGTCTGTAGTGTGTAATTTCACGAAATTATGATACTATGGACGTTTGTTGTGTGCCAAAATCATGAAATTTTCATAGGCTGGCTTGGATACAATAGTTAAAGGTAATTTGAAGCTTCTAGTTTTCATAAATTAAGTTTGGCTCTGTTATTTATGAAGGGTTTATATTGAGGGCTTGAGATAATAAGATGAAAAAAAGCTTTGTCCTTTTGACACTTTTCATAGAATGGTTGCTGACAGAGTTCTTTTCTATTTTCTAATGAACTTCTCTCTGAGTATCAGAGTATGAAGTCTGTTATTGTTTGAGATTTAAGTTTTTGATAGTTATATGATATTCTTAATGTAGTTCTGGTGTACATGTGTAGTTGTGTTGATTTCTTATTGTTTATCTGTTTTATGTTTTTGGTTTCTGGGGGTGAGTGGGAGGGGGTTCATGTGAGCGTTGTAGCAAATACAGATAGTGCAGTTGTTTTTGGTGTTAACTTATTTTCATGTTTAACTGATATGGTGCAGTCACATGCTCCTCCTCCTGGTTACTTTGTACCCCTGGAGAAACCTAGCTCCAAAGATGATTTTTATTTGAGAAAAAGAACAAGGATGCGTAGGTGGCTGTGTTGTACCTGTCAAGTAGAGGAGTCTTACCCATCAAATGACAATGAGGTCCTTAAGAGCCCCAGAAATCATGGTGATGGTATGTTCTTGTTGTTTTCAGGCTTATATAGGTGCTAATAAAACATAAGTTACGTTATGTTATTTACTATTTCAATCTTGTTCAATTTCCAATTAGTGTCATTATAGTATTAAATACTTTTTTAGATCCAAGTGACAAATATTTCATGTCATTATATAATGAATGTTTCGGCTTTACTTTTTTTTTTTTTTGGTGGAGGGAAATATGCTTTGGAGTTTTCTACCAATTAACACAACTCATCTCTGTCAAATACTGAAGTATCTGTTGTAGGCTTGTAGCTATGTTTGGTCTGTCCTTCCTCTGATTAGTTCAAGGAAGAAACTGAGATTGGTTTAAAATAAGAAATACATCAAGCATCTTGATTAGGCTTGGATTATCATTGATTGGATTATCACTGACATTTTGTGCCAAGTCAGAGTGGTTATTGAAGAGGATAGATATTGTGGAATTCAAGTAGTGCGATCTGTTGCTATTTTATTTGGTGCCATAGTATTCTGGATGAAATGGTGCGAGCTCTGATGAAATGGACAGAATAGTTTATGTCATTCATGTATGGGTTACATACCGACCCCGTTTGGTGCTTTTTATGCATACTGTACTTCCCTTGACCACAGGGAGAAAGGAAATAAAGGAAGAACTAGAAATGCACGCTTAGTACGGCTTTGTATCGACATGAATGATATGCAATTTATTGTTGTTCCTATGTTTTATAGCTTCTTAGTAGCCTATGAAGAGTCTGGCAAAAAATTGAGACTGATTAAACAAATTTAGGAGAAATTGCAAAAACTTAGGATAAATCCCACTGAGAATATGTGATATCATATATTCATGCATTTTGGTTTGTAAACTATATTTGTTATGAGAGAGTGTAGTGAATTCAGCATTCATCATGTATTTGCTACAAATATGTTGCCTTCTTGAACGTGTCTTCTCTGTCTTGTAATAATGAGTTTTATATAGCTGGTTTATTGGCACTTAATATTTCTTGAGCATAATGTATTTGATTTTGATTTTCTTTCCTATTGTGTATACCTTTTACTTGTGATAATGCTTATTTTCTAATTTATTAACTTTATCACGAAGTTTTATATAGCGCCTAATTCCATGACGTTCATAACAAATTTTATTTTTTGATCTTATTCACTTCATTTATGTATGGATTTACAATCTAGGGCATCAAAGAGGTTCTAAGGCTTTAGCTCCTTTGAAGCCTGAAGTTCAGAAGACAGTACCTCCTATCCAAGTGCCTGCATTGTCTCTTGAGGAACTGAAAGAAAAAACGGACAATTTTGGATCTAGTGCATTAATTGGAGAAGGATCTTATGGAAGAGTATACTTTGCACAGTTAAGTAATGGAAAAGAGGTGGCTGTTAAGAAACTTGACGTGTCATCTGAACCTGATTCAAATGTTGAATTCTTAACTCAGGTATGTGGATAACTTTTCAAATATTTTCGTCTCTTAAATTGTAAATCTCATTTTACTTTTATGTGTTGCGCATTGATACGTGAATATGTAACCTTTTTTTAATTTTTTATTAAGGTCTCAATGGTGTCTAGGCTGAAGAATGAAAATCTCGTTGAGTTGCTTGGTTATTGTGTAGACGGCAATCTTCGTGTCTTAGCATATGAGTTTGCGACCATGGGATCTCTACATGACATTTTGCATGGTATGTAGTCTACTAATTAGGTTCCTGGTGAATTGTAGGCACTATAAAGAGGTTATCTAATTGTATTTGCAATAATAGGAAGGAAAGGAGTACAAGGCGCACAACCAGGTCCTGTACTTGATTGGATTCAACGTGTAAGAATTGCTGTTGATGCCGCTAGGGGACTGGAATATTTGCACGAGAAGGTTCACCCTTCTATAATACACAGAGATATAAGATCCAGCAATGTGCTTCTATTTGAAGACTATAAAGCCAAAATTGCGGATTTTAACCTATCAAATCAGGCTCCTGACATGGCTGCTCGCCTTCATTCTACTCGTGTTCTTGGAACATTTGGTTATCATGCACCAGAGTAATGACTCTTTACTCACCTTTCATTATTTGAATATTCCTCTGTATCAATTTTTCTATTTTCTTCTTTGGACTGTGTATCTTGTGCTTTTTGCTGACTGTTTATATTTTAGCTGTCTCAATGTAGTAGTCCCCTTTTATGTTTACTGCTAAAGCTGATAATCCATCAAATATAGTTTCTTTCAGCTTTAATGGAAAATGTAATGCTCACCCTTTGCTTTGCCGAAATATGCAACTTGACTTCCAAAGTTCATTGATAGGAAAGCATGACCAAATATTGCAATTTTGTTTTCAGTGGAGCCTATCTTTTCTTGTTCACAGATTAGGAAAAATTTATTGTATCGATGTGTGCATAGTATGTTTGAAAATTGAACACAGTATATCTTAATAGATACGTGAGATCTTGATTCTTCATTTCAAGTTTAGATACTGAAGAAATATCTCATGTCCCCAACACGTTTGTGGAGAATTTGACTGCACAATCATGAAACCAAATCATATTAGCCATAAGACAATTCAGTGAGGCTGCTAAAGAGTTTTGTTAATATTAATATGAACTGCTTTCTGATGAGCTATTCAGTTGGCCAACAATGTACACAAGCCACCTTATATTAATCTTTAAATTAACTATTATTATTATTATTATTTTTCTCATCTAGAATTATTGCTACTCTTTAATGCAATGACTTCAATAATAACTTGTTCGAAGCATTTAACAAGTGTTCTGGCACATCAACAATTTAGCACATCAATCTTCTAGTGAGCACCGAATATTTTGTGTTTTCTCACACCTAGATTTTAGTGCTTCTCAACACAATGAGAAGCATCACCAGTATGTTAACCATGGAATTTATGCATCCAAACTGATATCATAGTCTTAGTTTACTACGTAGAAATATGTTTCCTTATGAAACAGGAAGATTATTATTATGAGGAATTACTTTACTATTGCCTTCAACATCCTGACTTAGGCTGAAATGTCAACAAGGAATGTGCTTGTTGAACTACTTCAACGCGCACCTTCATACGTAGTGGGGTTCATTTTTTCCCAGACACGTGTATGATTTTCAGCGAGATTTGAACTAGGGACCTTTCGCTTGCTCTCATACCATGTTGAAGCATTTGATGTAAAAGCTTGAGCTTTTAGAGAGAGCCATATGTCGTATGTATATTATTTAAATCTTGTCTTCAACAGTGTTTATATGATGTGAATGTTGAATATGTGCATAATAAACGGATAATTAGGTATCACGTGTATTTGGATTTAGAGCAGATTAAATGAAGTTTATGCTGGATTGTTATGCTTGTGTTGAGTAGGCTGCTTGGATATTATTATATCGGATTAGTTATTTTGAGTAGGCTACTTGAATTTATTATGTTGGATGGGTTATGTTTTCAAGTTAAAGGCACATTGGTCATTTTAACATTGACTGCGCATGGCTAGTCTGCAGCAATTGATAGTGCCTAATAAGTTGTTTAATGTTGTCCAACTTTTTGCAGTAATATTAAGTGGGCTATGAGCTCTTAAGAGTCGCTTGATTATTCAGTTTACTAATTTTGTGTTCTGTATGTCGTAACAGGATAGGGAAATCCAGTTGGATTTTGGTATCCAAGTGGAAGAACTGTTTGAATATTTTCACTTAAAAAAATGCATGAACCTATGATTAAGCTGTGGGTGGTGAAGAAGATCATAGTTTCAAAGCTCTGCCGAGCATCTAGACCAGGAGAACCAGACCATGTAGCTGGAAAGACTGTTTAATCAATTGTTTGCTTTGACCCATTTGACTTGAAGAAGTTCTTAGAATTTTAGCAAGTTTGAGCAAAACCTTAAGAGGCCTAAAAGAGTCTTATTTGATGTAAAAAATTCAACCTAGAAAATGTATCTCACCTTGAAAACCCTCTTAAATCCAATTAAAGTGGCATTGGTTTTATAACTTAAAGAGGACTGTTGTAATTTAGCTAGCAAAATTAAAAAAATATTAACTTATGTGATGAAATTAAGTGCATCACTACTTTATAGTTCGTCTTTCTGACGTCTAACTGAATTTTTGATAAATTGTTAAATTTGCTTCCTATATTTTCATTAGATTCTTGTAGTGTTGATTTTTGACTCAAATACAATTTTTTTAGTTTAGTTCTCTAATGAAATCTTGCTAATGCATTAGAATATAAAAATTATATTTCTAAAATATATTCATTGGCCCGACTTTCATCCAATTTACATATTGATTGAACCAAGGACATGTCAGTGTTGAGCTGACTTTTTGAACTTGTTTCTGCTGATGTAAGTTGTCCTCAGTTATTTCCTAGCTCCTATATTCGGGGACACCATCCCCAGCGAATGCATATGAATAGGTCGAACTGTCCATTATTTAAAGTATATATCCTGACTAATTTCTGTTCATAAATATATTGCAGATATGCAATGACAGGACAGTTGACACAGAAGAGTGATGTGTATAGTTTTGGGGTGGTTTTGCTTGAGCTTCTGACTGGAAGGAAACCTGTTGATCATACCATGCCTCGTGGGCAGCAGAGTCTTGTTACCTGGGTAAGCCTTTTACATTTGCCAGTTATCATGCTTAAAAAATCTCACCGTCATTTCTTTTGTTGTTTGATTTCATGATAATCACCATTGTACATGTAGTTTATCGGATCTCTTGTGCTTCTTTTAGGCCACTCCAAGACTGAGTGAGGACAAAGTTAAACAATGTGTCGATCCAAAACTCAAGGGAGAGTATCCTCCAAAAGGAGTTGCAAAGGTCCTCTCTCTCTCTCTCTCCCTTCAAATACTTGGGGAAATTGCATCATCTTTCTCAAATTTATTGCCTGAATAGAAAGTTGGTTCTCAACCTTTTATTATAATTGCGCAATCAATCCTCTAACCCATAAACCGTATAACTCTTCATTTAAATCGTCACATCCCCCTCAGAAGAACCCTTCAGTTTTATGGGAACCAGTCCAACTGTCCAAGGTGAGAAACAGAATTTGGCCGAATTTAACTTTGCAACTTTCGACATGTGAGTATCACGTGACAGTTTTATCAATGATTTGGACATGTAATTCCATCAAGGGGAACTAATTGTACGAATACAATCTAATGCTGAACTTACTCAAATTTTAGGGTTTGTGAACAACTTTCTATTTGGGCAATTAGGTGCCAGTAGTCAAATTTTCACCTAGTACGTGTACCCAATTCATGCACTCATAAATAGGAAAAGAAAAGTTCACCGTACTAATTATGCAACCGTGCATCCAATTATTCAGCTGGCAGCTGTTGCAGCACTGTGTGTACAGTATGAAGCCGAGTTTCGACCAAATATGAGCATTGTTGTCAAGGCTTTGCAGCCACTGTTGAAGTCCACTGCCCCAGCTCCTGAGATGTAGTGCTAAAACAGCAGTTACTCCATGTTTGAAATTCTGAAACTTCTGCCTTAATTTGGGTCCATTTCTGTGTGAATTTCTTTGATCACTTCATTAAATATATATATTTTTTCATTTTTTTCCCGAACTTGATACATGTGACTGCTATGGTTACCTCAAGCTTTTTGCCTATTTGCAGCATGTTGGTGATGTCTTTTAGATTGTGAATTGGCCATGGGATTAAGAATGTATTAAAGAACCTATATGCTTTTCAGTTTTTATATATTGCTGGATTTCAGCTTTTATTGTGCTTTATTCCTATGGTTTTATTATGATTTGTCCTCATTTTTATAAGTTGGATTAGTTCTTACTTCGAAAGGAATAGAAAAGCTTAAGGTGCAATCTTTTTCATGTAAAGGATAAATAAGTTATCGTTTCATTTGAAGGGTAAATAATATCATATACTATAAATTGTTATTTAGGCGGCACGAAAGGCGAAAGACTTTTGATCGAGACATTGTCTATGCTTTTCTTTGCCATGCCAGCCTAAAAATTTGTCAAAAAATATCGTCTAAATATACATTCTTTTAGATGGAGATCACGATATTATATTTTCAATTGTGCTACATGTACATAACAATTTATATAATAGTTAACCAACAAATGAGTGACAAGATATAACTGGATTAAAATTTTATCAATCAAATAACTTCTCCACTTATATTTTGACACCACATTTTTATGTGAAAAATTATGTAAATAGTTATGTACAAGAATTATATTTCTCTCTCATGTTTACTATTTTTTTTCCTTGTATCAAAAATATATTATAAATGAAATTTGTATTATAAACGGAACCCATTCAAAAATGATATTAAATTAGGCAGTCTATTCATTAGATATTAATATCATATAGATCGAAAATATTTTTACTTAGAAGCTATCTAGATTGCAAATCATGTAATGCATTAGAGATGGTTAGTGTTATTCTTTTCTAAGTATTGTATTTTTTTACTTGCGAGACAATTTCTCAAACAATCCACGATTACATCGAAGATGCCCTAAAACTTATAAGAAATTTCTACCATCAAAACGCGATGATCCACTATAAATGAAAATCTCAAAGCCTTTGCAAATCATGTAATGCATTAGAGACGTTAGCATTATTCATTTTTTAAATACTGCATATTTTACTTGTCACATTTTTTTAAAAATAATTCACGATTACATTAAAGATGCTCAAAAACTTTTAAGAGATTTCTACCATCAAAGCAGGATGGTCCACTATAAATGAAAATCTCAAAATCCCCCAAATTTATCCTATGTTTTGGAAATATTTCAAGTTACTTATAATTTTTACTTAACGTTAGAATTTGACCGCACATTCACATCTATCATTCACTTATAATGAGATTATAATATAATCGAGATACACATACGTTATAATATATTTGCTCCAACACTATTACAAGTGCATGTTTCTATTTCCTCGAAAGTAAATATCGTAATTCAAGTAGTCACCTTGATCGTAATCATAACTTCATTAATTCGAGTACTGAAAACTTCATACTAGCTCTTCGAACAAAGGACACCTCAAGACGATAGTAGAAAAAATCTTGAAGCTCGAAGTTGGAATAATCCACATATGCTCATTTACTCACAACTAGTAATAGAAATCACGAGTCATTTTAATAGAGATTGAATAATTCGACCGTAGTATTTTCTCAAAATTGATGAACGTGCAACCACATATATTTTAGTAATTGTGTCTATTGTTTTAAATATACTTGAAGTGATTTCAAATAAGTACAAAATTTCTAAATTTTTGAAGATTTATTTCTTTTTATATATGTTTGAGTGGCACTTTTTTGAGATATTAACCACATCAATAGTATGCACTTCAATAAAATCATCACGACTTTTATTATATCTCCATAAGGACATATTGGCTTTACGATTGTTAAATTACGTGGGAAACTCTACAATATTTTCTCATTTCTTCATCAAAACAGAATGATTGATGTGCACGATTATTCATAAAAAAATATAGTTGCCAAATTCAGTGACCTCCATTACAATTTTAGATGAGTTGTCGTGGGAAATGGCTTGACATGTTAGTACATCCATTGTTTTGTATGGATACGTAACTGCAATATGCTCATTCATAGAACCCATAACGGAGCGAGTTGATTACTCGTAAATTGAAGTATAGTGACTTGAATAACAAGTATTGTGAAAGTCTAAGGACTTCCAGTGCAATTATACCACCCAATATATATACCCACTGAACAATCGTCTATTCCGTTGTCAATATAAATCCACTTGACAGTGAAGTTTCTCTCTATTCTCGTCCTCTCTCTCTCTCTCTCAACTGTGAAATCAGTACGCTATTCTCTCATGGCTGAGACTTTGGATTCTGCCGATGCCCTCAAAATGTCTACTTCTACAACTCAATCCCACGAATTTCTCCCTTCCCCGAATCTACACTCGCCTAACGGAGGAGAAATTGAAGAAGTCCTTGATGATGATACTAATAACAACCAAAAGAGCAGTGTTTTACTGTTAGAGAAGCCGGAGTGTTGCTTTTCTGGTTATCAACAAGATTCAGAGGTGGACAAGGAGACCCTGAAAACAGCAGTCATTCGAGATTCACCCTCTGGTGATCTTGCATATGACGCCACCTTGGTCAGTTCTGATGTTGTTGTCCCTGATATTCAAGAACCGCCTTCTTCTTGTGTGGTGATGTTTGCTGACGACTCGACTGACTCAAGAAATGAGAAGAATCGCGAGGAGAAGTTTGCTGATGATTCAAGATCTGTGACGAAACAAGAAGGTAATTTTGCTGATGATGGAATTGTTCCAAGAACTGTGACGAAACAAGAAGGGCATTTTTCTGATGATGCGATTATTTCAAGTACCGTGAAGAAACAAGAAGGATTTTTTGCTGATTATGCAATTGATTCAAGTACTGTGAAGAAACAAGAAAATGATTTTGCTGATGATAGAATCGATTCGAGAACTGTGACGAAACAAGAAGGACATTTTGCCGATGATGCAATTGATTCAAGTACCGTGAAGAATCAAGGAGTTTTTGCTGATTATGCAATTGTTTCAAGTACTGTTAAGAAACAAGAAGATATTTTTTTTCATGTTGGAATTGACTCAAGAACTGTGACGAAACAAGAATGGAATTTTTCTGATTATGCAATTTATTCAAGTACTCTGAAGAAACAAGAAGGGAAGTTTGCTGATAACGGTATTGATTCAAGAACTGTGACGAAACTAGAAGGAAATTTTTCTGATGATGCAATATGTTCAAGAATTGTGAAGAAACAAGAGAAGTTTGAATCTTTAAAATGCGCTTTGAAGATTCAAGTGATTGATGAGACAGCACTCATCGAGTCACCCTGTCTCGGAAATGGGACGTTTAATAATGGGAAGCGCCAAAAAACTCTGGGGACAAAGGAGAAAAGGCCAAAAAGAAGGATCTCGAAAGCTGAAAAAAAGGTGGAAACTTCAGGAACCCGCTCCCAAGATTGTAGCTACATTGGGAATAAAGGGAAGAAAAGACTGGTGTATTCGAGGAAGGAGATGGAGGCTTTGAGGTTTGTGGGATTGGAAGCCCAGAAGAATAAGTGGATTGAAATCTACTGTGGGCTCGGTCCTTTGGTGGCAAAGGAATATAATGAACTGTCTCATCATCAGAAACACAATGCCACTGGCTTTGACTTTCATCCTAGGAACCAGTTCTTGAGAGCTTCCGTGCCACCTACATACTTAAGTGAGCAATTTCATCATTTCTTCCAGTTACCTCTTAGGCTTCAAGTCAGATATTTGTGTGTTTTCTGGATTTTGACAAATTTTTGTGCCTTGATCTAGAGCATATTGTTATGATTATTATTGCTTGTGATTTGCTCTTCTTCATTTGTGTTCTACAGATTGTCTTTTTCTTGTTTTCAGTTTTCAGTAGTACATTTTCTTTTAATCCTATGTGGTGTCTCATCATCAAATTGTTACTCCAGTTAAAATTATGTGAGGTAATTCTCTTGTTGACAATGGCAATGAACTAACATGATTTCAGAGTGTGTTACAGATGAGTAAGAAGTTGAAATTTAAGGGCCAAGATGTGGAAAATACTTTGAAATTCCATTTTGTATTTGTCTGATTTAATCTGAATTTAACACGGCTCTTGGCGAAATGTGTGCCAATAATTATAAGAGTGTTATTTCTTATTATACATTTATGTATTTTGGGTTTCGAGGGAACTGGAAATGACCCTGAGATGTTATTATCTTTAACTAGTCAACTTTTACTTGAGCACTCAGTGATTTTGAGCTGAATTACAAGGAGAATTACAAGGAGTGTGATTGAGTTTTTGTGGTGTTAAGATGATTCCCATTGTGTTCTCCCACTCCATCAAGAAAAAAGAAGTAGCATCTTTCTTTGCCCATTGACACCTATTTGTGAATTTAGTAAACGACTAGAAGAAGAAAAAACTAGAAAAGAAGAAATTGATAATTTTGATTAATATTAAAAATGAATATTGTTTGAAGAATAATACCCCTTGTACATGGAAATTGTTCACAGGAACCTTACAGGTGCTGTGTTGGCAGCACCTGTATGGTGCTCCTTTTTTGTGTTTTTGATTAAGGATGAATAAAAAATTGTCAAGTGGAAGCCCGTAAAAATTATGTGAACCATTTTCTGCACACCATGCAGAACTCTTGTTTGAAACATTTTCATATGCATCAAAACTGAAAGAATTAAACACTAATTATGAATGTGTTTTGAAATTTCTTTCATCGCCTTGTCTGTTTTATTTCATCATGATAAATAAACAAATGGAAGTATACTTGTCATCTTCATTTTTGCTTTTCTCCAACAATTTTTATATCCATTGTTTTGTCTACATGATTTTCTAACTCTGCATTTATAAAAATTAAATTACAAAAATTCCGGCCGTTTTCATTTCAACAAAAGGTGTTCGTGACTATTTTGATTTGATAATTTTCACTATGCCAGAGACTTGTTTCGAGACAAGGATTATAAATTTTTCTTTAGCTATTTCAATGTTTCTCTTTTGTCTTGGATTTCAGCAGTGCTTGCTAGGTAATCTAAATCCCCTCACCAAGGCATTTATGTTCTTTATTCTTCTTAAATGTTTTGCTTCTTTTCTTTTGTGCTCTGCCTCATCCATCATTTCTTCTTTTCTTTTCGTCTCCTGCCTTTATTTAGATGATTAAAAAATTCTTATTGTTGGGGAAAAAGGCTAAACCCTTTATCCTTTTTTGTTCTTACCCTTCTAGTTATACATTAGCTTTTCTAGATTTTAATTTGCACCCTTATTGTTCTCGTTCAACTTTATCTTTTCTAGTTTTCTAGTTGCCTTATGTGTTTCCCATGTTCAATATGTCGGGACCTGGTTTCCTAAATGATAGGGATTTCCATATAATTTAGTCTGGATCTGATAAGATTTGCTAGTTTTCAGTTTACCACCATTCAACTTGTGAATTTTCTTTAGCCTTTTTTTTTTTTCCTTCTGCTTCATTGTTTTTAAGTTGGGGGAAGGGGCCTTGACGGGGGAGGGAAAATTATATTCTTGGGAAAAATGAAAAATCTTTTAAAAAATATTTTAAACACTATACTTAATTACTTATTGGCTTCTTATTCTTTATTCTTTATTTTTTATTTTTTATGCCTCATAGATATTTAGTTCTTACCGTGTCAATTTGATGGGATTATTTTCATTGACACAGATGCAGTTGCTGCAAGGAGAGAAGGAAACCACCTGAAAGTCTCTGTGCGCTGAAGAATGGCTTCTAGCAATTGCAAATAACTTTTTTGCTCCAAAATATATCTCTAAATTTTTTTGCACTAGAGTTAGAATAGTTGCTGACTTTTACAGGGAGCTCAAATAGTTCATATGATTGTTCTGAGTCCTAGTTAAATCATTTGGTGTGCTATGCGTTTTTTTTCTTCTTTAATATGAGTATATAATGGCACATTCTAGGTGTAAATGTATGTACATTTGCCTTCAATTGTAAATCGAACAATAAAGTCTGGTAGAATTTGTTTATTGGAATGTTGTAGACATCTGTTGATTGTATAAAATGTTTTTCTTTTAAAAATCTTAGATTTTGTCTGGTTTGAATTTTTTTCTTCTCCTTTGTGGTATTGATGGATGAATAACTTTTACGTTGAAGATGAAGGATGTTTACTAAATTTGTCCACACCATTCAGGTGAAGGCCGTCTTAAGCTTGCAGAGAATCACTTTAAAAATGTGAATACTATAGATACTGCCTCATTTTTTCCTTGAAGTGATGTTCTTGACTGCTCAGTTGTGGAAGGAGAGTGCAGTGAAGATGACGCCACTGATGAAGATTACGGTAGCATACAAAAGCCTACCTTTTTGGTTACAGGAGAACCCAATTTTGATTCGGGGCCTCCACAAGATGGACTAGAATATCTTAGGCATGTAAGGTATCAGTTTCACCAATCAAGATTTTGTCACAGTGTGCACATCTAATTTTTATTTTTTTGTTCTTGTTAGCTTTGCGATTGGATAACTTCATGCAACATGCTGAATGACTGATTTGTATAGTACCTTATTTTAGTACTTATATCTAAAATGCGGATAATATCTGAAGCCTTTTAGGTAAATGAAATACAAGATTTTCTTATAGTATAAAAAAGATTTATAAATTTATTTTTCTTATGTTCCAATATTTTGTGAGCATTGTTTTCTCCTATTAAATCACAGTGCTGGTTCTGCTAGGGATTAGGGATACTATCCAGTACACTGATAATTCTAATATTTTCTTACCTGGTCTTTTGACAGAGCTAAATATAATGCTATTGATTGATTAATTGTGGCTGCATTTTAGAATAATGGACAATAAGGAAAGAATGTGGACCAATCACCAATGATTTGATTAACAGGATAAATATTCTTATCACATTTAATATAGGATCAAAATGACTTAATCTATTTAATTATGTTTAAGGAGTTCTTATTTTCCCATTTTCAAGCATGTTTTCTTGTGCTCTGTGAACGCTCAGAGAAAAATCTTAATTTTCAAGGGTAATTTTGAACTATTTAGAAGCCAACTTGTTTTAGACATATTCATTCATATGACATGATGAGGATAAAGTTTAGAGTAGGGGTGGCAATGAGGTCGACTCGGGTCTTAAACACTGGAGCTCAGCTCGACCCTTTGGATGAGTCGAGCTTGGCTTATGTCCAAAAACACTGTTAGGTTCGGCTCTTCGGTTTCTTGGGTCTTGTGGGTCTCATAGGCTGATCCGAGAAACCCACAAGCCAACTCGTTTGTTTAATTTCTTTTTTTCAAAAAAAAAAAAA
>CAIGRP010118511.1:0-14474 GCA_903798385.1 Fraxinus cuspidata
TTTTTAGTTCATGAGAGGATGAAAAATCTTGTGCTTTTCATTTTTTTAGGGAAACGATTTTAGATGGTTTAAAAATGACCCAAAATTGTATAAAGTAATTTCGATAGTATGTCTCAACCACCAAATCTGTGAATTTTGACCCATCTTCATTTTTTCTTTCTAATTTTACCCTCAAAAAAACAAAAATAAATTGTACAAAAGAGAAAAAAAAAATTCCATACAAATAAATATTTCTTTCCAAAGAATCCAAACATCATGTTCTCTGTTATTATGCATAAATTTGTATGCATGCATTGGGACGTATTTATGCATCTTTGTGATAAATTTTCAAGTGTATGCTGTGCTGTCCAAGTATTTGTCAAAATGTCTTATTGAGAATATTCATATTCAAACTTATAACATTTTTTTCTAATTCATATTCTTGTTGACCTAAATCCTAATTCCATTCAAACAATTAATTAATTTGGAGACAAATCAAAGCATTAAATTTATGCATATGATATTAGTTGTGTTGTTTTGCAAGGGAATTGTTTACAGTTTTCGATAAATTGTTACTATTTGAGTTGAAATTGATTTTCAGGAATTATTCAGGTACATATTATTGTTTGAAGCCTCCTCGCATTAATTTAATGACACTAATATGATAAATTCAACTGCATGCTCACAGTCAACAATCTTTTGCTTCTTTGTCAGATTTGCAAATTGGGATATTTGATTCAATATGAGCCCTTATTTAATTGTGAATCTTGTGGCTGTTTGGATATCCAATTGCTTAGGTAGCCTGGTGATAACATTTTAGTAGTGATAAAAATTAATGTAGTGAGTACAGTTAGAGAGCCAGTATTGGTAATGGCACATGCTTGATTTACGAACTTCAGTTTCAGTGGGCACTTTATCTACTGCTTCTGAAATTCTCTACCTCCTAATTATTATTAGAATAATTATAAGCAGGAAGGAAAATATATTCTCCATCCCTTATTTATTAGCATAATTATTCCTGCTACCTTCTTGGAAACTAGTAAATACACTTTCTTGGTACGGATTTCTGGTTTCATCTTAAAAGTTAACATTATTAAAAGAAGTAGTACAAATCTTTATAAATTGGTCTATATTTTCATTTTTATTTTATATATGATTTTATCCATTAACGTGCTATTATTGATGGTGACTCGTTTGAGCAGACCAATCTTGAATTTCGCGTACTTATTTTTTGAGTTTTAATCTGATCAAATTACTCGTTGGAGTTTAATGAGCTCTAATATTATATTAAGATTTGAGATTCTATTTTAAAAGGTCAACAGCTCAAATCCTTATAAATTGGTCTATGTTTTCATTTTTATTCGATATGAAATTTTATCTCTTAATATGCCCCCATAAAATGGTGACTCGTTTGAGCAGGCCAATCTTGAAATTTGTATGCTCATTTTTTTGAATTTTAATGAGATCGAATTACTCATTAGAGTTTAATGGGCTCCGATACCAAATAAATACTTTAGATTCCATCTTAAAACGTCAACCTTATGAAGAGGAGTAGCCCAATTTCATATAAATTAGTCTAAGTTTTCATTTTTATTCTATGTGATATTTTTTCCATTAACAAACCCCCGAAAGATGGTGGCTCATTTGAGCAAATCAATTTTAAAATTCGCATGCTCCTTTTTTTGAGCCTTAATTGGACCGAATTGCTTGTTAGAGCTTAATAAGTTCCGATATCATATTAAGATTTGAGGTTCCATTTTAAAATATCAACTTTATTAAGAAGAGTAACTCAAATCCTTATAAATTGGTATATATATTCATCTTTATTTGATGTAGGATTTTTATCCCTTAACACGTCTTGTTTTCTATTTTTAAATTATGAAGTTATTTGTCTGATTGCTTTTTATGTTCTATCTCAAGAAAGTGCATATCTCTAATTTCAAGCCAGTAGAAATGCAAACGTTAAAAAGATAAACTTGTATGGCGATTTCAATATGTAGTGAGATTGTTGTCGTTGGGTCTTTTGGGTAATTTGTTTGTATGAATCAATAAAAACCTTCATGATTGAAAGAGAAATACAATTTTTTTTCCACAACTCAACCATTTTCTATTAGAAATTATCGTTAACATTGGCATATATGTAATGTTCCATATATGTAATAATAATAATAAAAAAAACTTTCAGAATCTTTGGATAATAAACTTTCGAGTATATATTGGATTGTTTAAAAAATCGTTACTAAAAATCACCTAAAATAAGACTCCTCATAAATGTCTAAAACCGATACTTTAAAAATCCCCCAAAATCAGAATACCAAAACTCCCAATCAGGCCCTAAGGTAGGAAGCTTAGGGATAAAAGTATATATTTCTTTATAAGCTTTATAAAAGCTTTTGATACAAACACGTATCCATATATAAATTACATCTATATCTTGGGTTGAAGAAGAATATATCAAGGAGATTGGTCAAGGAATCATTTTCAAAAGTTCTTTCCATCTTCGTTCCAAAATTTTAATCCAGGTGATGTTTTAACAACCTATTTTGTGTTTTTATAGTCATATGATGCTTAGCTAATTACATAGATGTTATGATAACATTGAACCTTATATTTTGATATTTTGATGTTAGTTTCTAGATGTTGACATTGGATGTCTATTTGGTTTGGAAAATTTGTTTGGAGTTTAATGATTTTTTAATTCTCTGATCATTAATTGATGATTTTTTTTTTATTGACATTCAAGTGAGTAATGAAAACTTATTACGTAGTAACAATCAATGTAAAGTTGAAATATCACATAACGATCATTGTAAAGTTCGATATGCAATAGAGATATACCGTTATACTTTACATAATAATTTTGAATATTTTTGTAATTTCATATATTTTTATATGTTCGCAGCCTTCGTGAAGATATATGGGGGTTATCTGTGAGGATATGTTTAATTCTACTGTAAAGAAATTATTAAAAAAATTAGAAACATTAATCTTCATACTCGAATAAGTGTTGTCAAATAATGAAATTGGTATCAAAATATAAGAATACAGGGGGATTCGAAATCCAAGTGCTTGTCATTACTTGAGTATGCATAAACACTTTCCCAATTGGTTAGAATATTTAGAATAGTAATAGATTTTAATTAGCAAATATAAAGCTCTTTCAAAATTGCTATTCGATTAAATTTTTGGTTATCTCAATAAAGCTACAATGAATGGTCTTTCAAATAATCAAGGTCTAAGCAATTTGTTTTTCTCTTGCACACCATTTAACCTCAATAGAAAATAACATATTCTTCTAACTTTAAACTCTTTAATTTTAGTTATTACATGGCATATATATAATAGGACACTTAGTATTTAGGCATGTTTAAATATTATCTAGTAAAATTTTTTTAAAAAAATAAAAAAGGGGTTAGCATTCTATCATCACTTTTCAAAAAAATAAAAATAAATAAAAAATCGAAAATCAGAGTTGACCATGGTCAACCACAATTTGTAAAACCCGCAGTGACCCGTATTCGTCCAAAAGGGCCTGTCTGCCGCTGTGAAACATAAAATCAGAAAAAAGAACTGAAAACTTTAAAACTGGGAAAAAAGTTGTTATTTTAAAATTTTAATATTAAATCTACAAAATTCTCCCCCTCCTTCACATATTCGACATGTATCCAAATTTGATAAGAATCTTGATTATTATTACTTTTTAATTACTGCTAATATAATATATATAATCTTAATTGTAGGAAAAATTGGTGCAAAGAACA
This sequence comes from Fraxinus cuspidata, assembly GCA_903798385.1. NCBI lineage: Eukaryota > Viridiplantae > Streptophyta > Magnoliopsida > Lamiales > Oleaceae > Fraxinus > Fraxinus cuspidata. The sequence continues at coordinate 3,741 of CAIGRP010118511.1, forward strand.
AGAGATTCCCTTTGAAGGAGGATAAAGTAAAAGAAAAATATTTTACAAGTTTCGAGGCCAACTCTATGGTCAACACTTATCTAGCAGATTCTAAAATTCACTCTTTTATTTAATTTTTCTATGTTTCATGTTTATAGTGCTACATTGACGACAGTGTAGAAATTTAGTTTGGTGTTGAAAAATCTAAGTTTTCTTGTAATTTAATTTGAATGAATGATTTTTTTGTGTTTAATTTAGATCTAATTTTGAATTGAATCTAAAAAATAAAAATAAAAAATTACAGCTTTATCTTGCATGCTTGTATGTGTGACTTAACTTGAATAATGTGATTCATATTCAATGATAATATTGTATTTATCTAGGGTCAAAATTTAAATCGATACGCGTAAACTCTCGGAATTTCAATTATTGCATGAATTCCATTATTTTATACTTGACTTTTGAACAAATGGAGCACAATTAATTCTTGATTGCTCTATAGGATAACTTTAAAATTAGTTGTGTAAATTAACTACCTTGTAATATTTTGAAATGTAGTATGTATTTACTACAGTAGTCACTCCAATAAGAACCATATTGGAAACTTGCTAAGAATAAGTTAGGGATGATTAGATCTATGCAAAATCAAGAACATCATCACTTTACCATTCTTTGGTTCTTATCTTTGGCCTAAAAAAAAAGTGAAATGCACTACACTAGTCGTGGCACATAGGAAAAAGCTATCTACATTATAGTGTAAAGCTATTCTTTAGTAATTTGACTATATTCATCACTAATTTTTAGGAGATAATCTATCGGAGAAGAATGTTGCCTTCAGTGTGGAGCGAATACTACTTTTGGAAACCAGAAATATTCCAAAATTAGAAGTAGGGAAAAATCGAAACACACCAAAGTGTATTGAGGCAGTAGCAAAACAACTATAAGTGCCGTCTATGTTAGGCTAAGTCTTATTCATCAATTAGGATTTGGAGATTAATTGAGTTGACAATGGAAATAAGTCTATTATTACTTGTTTAGTTCACCTTTGAGGAAAAGAAATTGAAAAATCAAATGAGCAATACAAGTGATGAAAGACTATATTGACATACTCTGGAGGTATTGTTTGAAAGAAGAGACTTGAAAGTTGAAATACGAGTTTGTATTGTTTGAAAGAAGAGACTTGAAAGTTGAAATGCACTATTTGATTCAAGTAGCATTAGTGAGGAATAGAAAATAATTAACACACACACACACACACACACACTCAAAAGCTAAATTACGATATGTGGAGTTTGTGAAATAACTATTAATTCTTGTGTTTTATTAACTTGTTTGAATTTTGTAATTTTGATATTCACTTTGACGAAACGTTGAATTACTTACATCGCGTTGAGTAAATTTGTTAAGAATATAATTATGTTTCGATTTTGCTTTATTCAAGGATTAAAAACGGTTTAAGCTTAGGGGTGTTTGATAAGTGTAAATATTACACTTGATCATCAAAGGGAGCCTTTGGGTGTGATTAGTACGAACTTGATACTTAGTTATACTTGTTTATTATTATTTTAGGACAAAGCCAAAATTGGAGAACGGATGAAAAGGAATGATAATTGCTCAAAAAAGAGTAAAACTTGACATATTCTGGAAGTTGGGGACCAAAAAGTCTCGTTTACAAGTTAAAGGACCTCAATTGAAATATCAAGGGACTCAATCCAAACAAAAAGAAGAAAAATGGATCGAAAGAGGAAATTTAAATGCCCATTAAGGAGAACTAATCGAATTCCTCGTACTCCATGATTATTCGGCAGCTATGACACATGAAGGCGGGTGGTGAAGGCCGTGGTGGTGGCCTGTAAAATGTCAACTCTTGAATTATTTTCCATCCTACTACCATTTAAATGTCCATTGAATTCCTCCTACTTCATCAGTAAATTAATTAGCAGCTCTGACACTTGGAGGAGGGTATCGGAGGATGGTGTTGGCGTGTAAAATTAGAACTCTTGAATTTTATTTTTTTTTCCTTTCCTTAGTTTTACAGCCTTTTTCTACTCCTGCTTCTTTTAAAATTGGTTGCACGTTATCATGAGTTTCATTTTGGTCAAATTTTTATTCTTCAATCATGATATTAGAAAATCAAATGTGGACTACCCTTTGAAATAATATTCTTCTATTTAAATACAAGGATAATTCTATTTGTACCGAATGTGGGTTACCGAAAATGTGTCACCCTCTTACATGCGCGCGGAGCCCGCATGAATAAAAAACTCTCAAATGTGTGGTCCCTACAACCTATTGTAAATGTAGGTAAAAAAAATGGTGTACATGTAGCATAACCCTTAAATACAATTTTGGAAGTCTAGCCATTTAAATTTAGGGTTGTATTCGATACCCATAAAAATGCGAGTATAACGTGCCGGTCATGCTACAAGAAACAATTAAAGGCTTCACTCACAAGGCCAGATGCTTTTTGCGGTACTTACATTTAAATACACATGAAGGAGAATGAATCGAATTCCTCCTACTTCATCAGTAATTGGCAGCTCTGAAACGTGGAGGCAGGTGGTGGAGGATGGCGGTAGTCTACTGCCTTTTTCCTCTTTAATTTTAATGTCATTTTTACTCCTCCTTTTATTAAAACTAGTTCAGTTGACGTTTAAAAAAATAAAAAAATCATAACAAATTTTTCGTAGAGTTGCAAACTATTTACGGCGAGCCCGATCCTCCTTCTTCGGTCTTTCTCTAGTTTTACTAGCAATGATGCTAGTAACAAACAATCTTGAATGGTTGATGGTTGTCATGATGTGAATGAGGTTAATAATGATATCCTACTATCTATAAAAGATAATAAAAATTCTTAAGTTGAAATAAGAGAGTCCGATGAAGATGATTTTACATCGGATGACATGGAAGATGACTGGATGAACAAGAGTTTGAATTGGAATCCGATAAAGAGTTAGAAAATATTTAGAAATTTTTTAAGCTAATGTTCGTTATTAATCTAATTTTAGGATTTGATTACCAAATAATTATAGTATTTATGATATCGAGCATTATGTTTTTGTTAAAAATTTGAAGAATATGTATAAAGTTCAACTAATTGTAGTATTTATGATTTTGAGCAATATTTTTTTAAAAAAAATTTAAAAAAATATGTATAAAGTTTAAAGATTGCATTATTTTATTTATTAATTAATTTAGAATATTAAAAATAATATTAAAAATTAAAAAACGCATAATTACATATATGCTTCACATAGGCACACATATTTTTGTAATGCTTGATACTCTACCGAAACGCATTACCACGTATTACGCATTTTAGAATATTGAAAAATATTTGACATCTTCATGATATTTTTCCAATTATGTAGAATTATTTTTCCTAATAGTTGATTGTGTCTATGACAAAATCTTTCCTTTTTAGAGTTATTTATAATCTTGTAAATAAGGTTGTCTACTTTGTATAGTTGATACAACTTATAGTTTTTAACGGTGTGTTGAGAATTAAAAGTCCTAATTTTATTCCATGGAAAGCAATCAATTTGTAAATTAATTTATAGAGGTTTGCCTTAATGAAAGGCTACATCATCTTTTGATGCTACAGTAATTTTCTATGATGAAAAGATGTTTACAAAAGCAAATTTCACACCCTATTTTCTCTAACATTTGTCACCTTTTGTGATGATAATATAAAACTTCAATGATAAATTTCTATTTATAAGATAAATTAAGACAAAACTGAAATTTACAAGGACGCAAATTTCTAAATCAAATTTTACAAAGACATAAATTTCTAAACTGTTCTTAGGGGGTCGATCCATGTACCAAACCATACAAGACAATAATTAAGTTCCACTACTTAAATAGAGGGGAGAAGAGTCTTGGTATTCGCTTAAGCAATAATGAGATTCACTAAGGACAAATGAAGATAAGAATGCTTAAATTTCGCAACGGGAGCAAGAATTAAAGTTTGCCAAAACGTATCAGGGCAATTTCGCTAAAGTGATGGCGTGAAATTTGCTATTGTGAAAAGTCTGAAAATCATGAACACTCAAGAAGCAAAACTCTGACGCTTAAGCAAGGGAGACTTTTGCTTTGGCTACTGCTAGGCAACAATATGACAAAAAAAATCTTCAGAATGAAAAGAAACTAATCAAAATAACTTAAGCAAGATTGTAGAAAAATGAATTATCTCAAACACAACACTAATGAATTATTTCCTAATGTGAAACTAGTAACAAATTATTTATGCAATTTGATTTGATACTTTCATGTACTAATATTGGAGCCAACATGTGTTTACAATTTTATTTATTTAATTTTCTAAAACTCCCAGGTTGTGTTGAACATTCAATATTTCCAAGAATTCAAGTGTATCTACTCACTCTGTTGGATATATTGCTTCTGTTTGGGACTTGTTCTTATTCTATATATAATCGAACACATCACTTTCTATTCACATATTTCATGAGATTATATACAACTTGTTTCTACTCATTAATATTTTAATCTAACTATGAACGACTCCCAAACATACCACCACAAGAAGACTCGGAGGTACATGGACATTTGGGACACGTCCGACAAGTGGACCGACGTGTACCGTAGCTAGTAGATCGAGGTGGACCTCGTCACAATTTTACTCTTCCAGTTTTGGGAACTCATCTAATGCGAACTTTAGTTTAATGACTTTTTAATTGCTGTAATTACTTTAGTTAGTTTATTTTCCACTAAATAAGTGATTAATAGATGGTAAGAGAATATTAAGTCTACAAGGTAAAAGAGAAGGCCAAATTTCACTCCAAGTAAATAACGATAAACATTTTAATTTCCTATTTCCAGGAATGAGCAACTTGATTTCTTATTGCCACGAATACTTCTTTACCAACGTTGCTTCGCCTGTATTCTTAAAATAGATGCCATCACTCTTTGCTACCCACAGACAGAAACCATATGAACATTCAAAGGACCTGGAATTATAAACATCAAAAGCTCTATTCTTCGAACCCCACCAAAGATGACAGAAATACAATGTATTCAGGAAATTTGTACAGAACTTCCAACTAAACTCTTGGTTTACATTTAGCGTATGATATCCAAGATCGTTATCTCCAGAAGCACAATGCAACCTCAAATGGCTGGAACCTGGAGGGAGTCCATTGACAACAGACACCTTGTATGCTTGGGTAAAACATGAGTTTGCCTTTAGAAGGTTGGCTGATAGGATGAGGATTTGCAAAAGGATTTTAAATAACATGGTACAATTCATGTTGCTTGTTAGAACAAGTGATATTTGATGCTTCTTCAAGATGGTAGTTATCCTTTTTATAGTTGTTTTTCTAAGGTTGAATCCAATTGAATATGAATTGTAGCAGCTGGAATTTATTATCAAAAGCGATTATGATTTTTGAAATATGAATGCTAGTATACAGTATCCATATAGAGATACTCTGGCAACAGAAAAGCTAGTAAAAGTAAGGAATTTATGTAATCATTATATGCAGATTATGACAATAAGGTGTCAGAGTGCCGAAATTAGAATTTGATTCTTGGAATTTTCTACAAATTGCCTATGAATCCTCTTAGCCACAGTCAATCCACTTCATTTTTCAAATTGACTGGTTTTAAGTGGGATACAGGCAGGGGCGGAGCCCAATGAGTTCCACACCGAACTTCTGAGCCCAACCCCAAAATAACACAAAATAGGGTCAAAATGCAAGAGTCTGTTTGATCATCAATTCCTTGCCAAGAATGTATTTTGGAGTAATGGTTTTACGGTGAATGTGTGGTTAAAAATAAGAAAAAGTTTTGGATTTGCGTTTAATATTATTTTATTGAAAAATATGTAGTTGAAAATAAAGAAAGAAAAATGTATTTTAGAAATAATTGGGACAAAAAAAAAGGCTAAATATAAAATTAAAACTAAATGGGGTAACATACTAAATAAATTAAGTAGGCCCAAATAAATTTAGGAGGAAACCTACGTACTAAAGCACTCAATCCATTCCAAACACCAACAGTCTCTCCAAATACCAAGAGTTTGAGAGAAGAGAAGACGGCGATTTGTACTATATAGATTCTTTAGTCATTCAAATTTTCTTGTTTCCTTTTAGATTTTTGGATACCATAAATTACATCAATGAGCGTAAGGTAAACGGAATAAGTTAGACGAAAGATCAGTTCGGATCCTTCTAACTTTTATTTCTCTCTATCTCTCTCTCAAAATATATCGGAAGACTCGGTATAACCGGAGCCAGGTCACCAGTTTTGGATACCATATATTCCATCAATGAGCGTAAGCTAAACGGAAGAAGTTAGACGAAAGATCAGTTAGGAACCTTCTTAACTTTCATTTCTCTCTCTCTCAAAATCAATCGGAAGACTCGGTATAACCGGAGCCAGGTCCCCAGTTATATTTGTGCCATCCGGATTTCCAATTTTTAGCCGATTTTTATACATGTGGGTTTTAAGTATCAACTGGACCGGTAATCCATCTAGTTCACGATTTTTTCGAACGAACCGATCGGTGATGTTCTATTTTCACAACATTGGTTTTATCTTAAAATGTCAATAGTTTTAAGAGTGACTCGGACCTCTATATCTTGGTTAAGTATAAATTCTATTGGAAACAAAGTACCTATGTAATGTTAATATGATATTTGCTCAAAAATGAGAAAAGTTTGACATATTCTCAAAGTTGAATACCGAAGAGTCACATTTGGAAGTTGAAAGATCTCAATTGCAATATCTAAAGACTCAATCCGAATACAAAGATAAAACGAAGATCAAATTGCACAATTAAAAATATAAATTTCAGTAATTTGGGATATCTAATTGGACTAGAATTATGGCTTCTATCATCTTAGGACTCTATTTCATTCAATTAAAGGGATGCTAGAGATACAACACATTCAAATATATTGAATCCTCAGGATTTGCATCTCAATTTGGATGATGGTTGAAAAACACGGTCACTAGATATACAAGTTTTAAAAGAGAGATTGATGATCCATTGTTGGGAATTGGGCTCCAAAGAACAACAATTAGTAGGATTCTTTTCTTTATTATTTGTATTGAACCTCGTTATATTTCTAATCCTCTTGTTATTTAATTCCAAATATATGATTGACTCATTTCTACTTCTTTATATTTTAAACCGACTATGAATAACTCCCAAACATAATGCAACGAGAAGACTCGGAGGTAAATGAAGCGGGACGACATTTGGGAAAGGTCCAACAACCAAATGTCCAACAACCGGGCTGACATGTACCATAGCTAGTAGACTGAGGTCGACCTCCTTACTTTTATACTCGACGATTTTGGGAACTCTTCTAATAAAAAGTTTAGTTTTACCACTTTTTAATTGCACTAATTACTTTAGTTAGCATATTTTTCACCTTATTTAATAAGTGATTAGAGAATTAAGTCTACAAAGGAAAAGAAAAGGCCAAAATTTACTCAAGAAAATAACAATAAACAATTTAATTTATTATATTTCCAGGAATCCAGGAATACACAACTTAATTCTTATTCCCAAGAATACTTCTTTTCCAACTTTCCATTACTTCTACCCTGAAAATAGATGCCATCACTCTTTGCTACCCAAAGACATAAACCATTTGGACAATCAAATACCCATTTGGCATTATAAACTTCAAAAGCTTTATTCTTTGAACCCCACCAAAGATGACAGAAATACAATGTATTTTCGACAAAAAAATTCTCACAAAACCTCCAATTGAAATCTTGGTTTACATTTATTGTATGATATCCAAGGTCATCATCTCCAGATGCACAATGCAACCTAATTGGGCTGGAACCTGGAGGGAGTCCGTTGAGAACGGAGACCTTGTATGCTTGGGTAACACATGAGTTTGCCTTTAGAAGGTTGGCTGATAGGATGAGGATTTGTAAAAGGATTTTAAATAACATGGTATAATTCATGTTGCTTGTTTGGTACAAGTGATGCTTCTTCAAGATGGTAGTAGTATCATCCTTTTTATAGTTGTTTTTCTAAATAATATGAATTGTGGCAATTGGAATTTATTATCAAAATCGATTATGATTTATTGAAATCTGAATGCAAGTATCCAGTGTCCATACAGTGATAGTCTGGCAATTTCCAAAAAAAGTATATAATTTATGTAATCAATTACTAATGAATAAACTGTAAAGTCAAATGTATAATTCTGGAAACGCAGAAATCAAGCAGCACATGATTATCACAAATCACAGAAATCAAGCCAATGTTTTCCGAATATAGATTACCATGTATGGCTTACAGTTTCACATATAAATGTATGCACAATCATTGTAAAATATATGAAAAAGGATTATTGTGATTTGTGCTAATCATGCGCTGCTTGATTTCTGTGACTTGTGCTGGTGTCCCGTAATCAATATATAAGGTGTCAAGAGTGCCCAAATAAGTGGGAAGTACATACATTCCACTAATTGTTTTATATGCAGTCCATTGACAGTTTTAATCACAAATAAATAAATAAATAAATTTAAAAAAATCTTATTACTAACTCTCCATATTTGGCTCCAAAGAAATTTTTCAGGAATATAATCCATTGCTATATATTATATAAGGATCCGGAAAAAATCTAGTTACGAATTTACAATTTCCTAAGAAGAAAGTAATAGCTGAAAATGTCAACATTTTTTGAAGTGACTCAAACATTTATATGTTAGTCAAGTACAAATTCTATTGAAAATACGAAGTACTTATGCAATGATAATATGGCCACATGAAATCAACTAAAACCAAATGCTATTAGAGCATGTTTGACTATGCAAACTTGCTTTTAAGCATATCATATTACCAAACATATCTTGATCGTCAAAAGTAGTCTTATGAGTGATTATTACTAGCTTGATACTTAGTTATGCTTGTTTATTAATTATTTTAGGAGAAAACTCAGAATTGAACAAGAGCGGATGAAAAAGAATGATATTTGCTCAAAAATGTGTATAATTGGACATATTCTCGATGTTGGGACTAGAGAGTCATGTTTGGAAGTTGAAAAGATCTCAATTGCAATATCTAAGGACTCAATTCGAATAAAAAGAGGAAACATAGATAAAATTGCACAAGTATAAATTTCAGCAATTTGAAATATCTTAATTGGACTAGAATTATGATTTCTATCATCTTGGGACTCTATTTTAGACCTAAATTAAGGTCTATAAATAGGAATATTTCATTCAATTAAAGGGAGGCTAGCAATACAACACGTCCAAATAAATTGAATCCTCAAAATTTATATCTCAATTCGGGATTGAAGAACACAATAGGTCGGAAGATATACAAACTTTGAAGTAGAGATTTATGATTTTGGGCACTACAATTACTAAGACTCTTTTTTTTTTTATTCCTTGTATTGAATCTCGTTATGTTTCTAATCCTTTAGTTATTAAATTACAATTATATGATTGACTGAATAATTGATTGTTAGGATGAATGTAGCTTAGGTTTAATATTTGTCTCATCCAATTGATGTTATGCAACTTTGATTATATATTAATTGCTTATTTTGTTTAATTGATATTCAAATGTCTGACACCAATTACTTGATTTATTGAAATATTGAGATCGAGCTGAGATTTTATTTGTCCACTTCATGTAATAAGAAACATAAATTTTATAAGAAATCGAAAGTGTTAGGTCCAATTTTGTAATTAGCAAAATTAGCAATTTCCACTACAAGAATGATCACTTTCAACAACAATATAAATAGTCGTAAAATATACATTTTTTTGTTGATCACATTCAACGACCAAATTCAATTGGTCGTTCCTTGGTTGGGAAAGAGATGTTTGACGAATATATCCAACGAACTAAAAATATGTTTGGTAAACTGATTGTTAAAATTTTGTATTGACAACCAATTTTTTTTCTCAACAACTACTTGTTTTGTTGTTTGTATCAACTAATTTTGTTGTTAACCTACAATGAAAGCAACCAAATTTTAGTTGCTTTTCACTATAATAACGAAATAAATGGGCGTTAAAAGTTACAACCAATTAATTCTATTTCAACAACTGCTTAATTTGTCGTAGTATTAATTATTTTTATCGACATTACAAAAAATGTAGTTTCAAAGACGGAATTTGTAGCTACATTTGTTCCCAATTTTCTAAACAAATTTCCAACAAAAATAAATCTGTCGAGAATTTGAAGTACAGAAAAATAATATTAAATAAAGCCACTAATTATTATATTAATAAATTTTCACTTGGAATTAAAAGTGTAAAGAAAATATTTAAAATGCACCAATAAACAAAAACGAAATTGCAAACATTTCCATTCACATTAATTTCGCTTTCATTAAAAATTCAATACTAACTTCTTGAACTCAATGCACTTGATTTCTTCTTCACGCCTCTTTCAAAGTAATTCATGGTGGTTTAATCCTGAATAAGATAATGGTAATTAATAAACAACAATGCGTTTTCTAACTTCTAATTATATAAAATGACTCCCTTTCAAATAGAACACAGTTATAAGGCCATGTTTGATCCACTCAAATTTTCCATGGAAATTTCCACTTTCCCTAAAAGGCATGTTTGATACACTCTTTTTTCTTGGAATTCATTTTCTTGATGTTGGCTCACACGCATCTAGTTCCTTGTTTTTGATGAAAATGAATTTCCACCAATTTGGTGGGATTTGATTTTCCAGGTGTTTTTTTTTTTATATTTGGCAATGAAACCAAATTCTATAGACAATTGTAAAAAAAAAAAAAA
>CAIGRP010118531.1:0-15245 GCA_903798385.1 Fraxinus cuspidata
AAATATCAGAGCTCTCAAAGAGCTTTTGAATCATAAAATTCCAACACATATGCTAAGGAACCAAGAGTCAACATATTGATAAATACATTATAAGTAAAGATTTTCTCTTAAGAGAGATTATTGGTAGATAAAATGTAGTTGTCAGCAAGATTTGTAATGGAGATAACTTCACATATCTATTTATCAAATGACTGTCGGCTAAGATTTTTGAAGAGTATCTACAAAACATGAAGTTGCAACACATGATACATGTACTCTAGGACAAGTAAGAGATTTGTCTTGGTTCATATGCTCATATAGTATATTTTGTTGTAATATGATAACATTCTATAATGATTATTTAATTTATTTGATAATAAGCATATGAATCAAAGTCCCAATGACCACTTGTAATGATATAAGTTAGATTCTTGCGTGGAGAAATACAATATGAAACAACTTATATAAGTATAAAGGTTGAAACATTGTACTAGAAGGTTTTTGTATTGACTGATATATTATTTGGATTTGCAATTTTTCCTTTATTATAGAAATAATTAAAAGTGATACTATTACAATTAAAATGTATTGAATGGACCACATGTCATTTTAATTCTATAGCATTTGTGTGGAGAATTAAAGTTTACTTGATTGTTGGAGATTTCATCTAAATCTCTTGACAGAGTTGTGTATGTGTTTTCATGACTTTTGATGATTTTTTGATTCACTTACATGTAAGATCAATTTGGTCAATCAAATATCTTTGGTGGATTGAGAATTTGAGAATGAGTGGAGTAGAGAACACGAATTTGTATCGGAAACCATCATCTTGAAAAAATGGCTAAAGTGACTATTTAAGTGTTTTTTATTGAACAATTATAAGTCTGAGCTCAGTGTTATAGACGGTTGATGTTTCTGGAAGAAAATACATGATATTTTAATATATGGTTAGGTTAATGATGATTTTCACAACTCTACTTATCTCATTTTTTAATATGCACGGGAGATAGTTGTATATGTTCTTAACTTAGTTCCTTCTAACTCTTTTCTCAAAACTCCCTCATAATTGTGGAACAGGAGAAAGTCCACCTTGCATCACATTAGAAATTTGGGATGTATGGCTCATATGCTAAAAGAAAAGGCAGAAAAGTTGTAGTAGTAAGAAATATGCCTACTTTTCGAATAACCCAAGGGCACTAAGGGACATTATTTCTATAGAACTCTGGATAGAAGGTCTTTTTTAGTACAAATGTAACCTTACTAGATGATAGTATACTAATGAATGTATGTCCAAAAGCAAGGCTATGTTGGAAGAAATGAATGGGAGCAATGTTTCCCTATTAATTCCAACATAGAATGTAGACAAAGATTCCATGGTGCCAACATTAACTAGACAATGTAATTTGAGCGGGAGAGATGAATTGCCATCTAATCTTATAGATCACGAGAACAACGAATGTTATCAAAAGGTAATGACATCATGTGATAACGACTTTGATGAAAACTTTACAATTCCAAATGACACTATAATCCAAGATCAATTGTCCCTTAGACAAAGTCGAAGGGTCATTAGGCCACATTCTATGTACTTGTTATTCAGAGAGTCCAATCAAACGATCTCTACGATACAAGTTGATGATCGACTTCATATAATGAGGCTATGGATTATGTAGATACAGATTTGTTACGTGATAAGAATGTTGGATTGTATGTATATGATATCTACAGTAGTTCATTTATGGATTGGAGTATGTATTGATTTTATGGAATAGAAAATTCAATAAAGTGATTAAGACATTTGGTTCTAATCAAAATTTCAACAAACCTTGTGTCTATAAAAACATTTAAAATAAAGTTCTGATTTTTCTGATCCTTATATGGATAAAATACTACTCATTTGTCAAGAAGAGTGTTACGTCTTTAAGTGTGGTTGGCCCAACAGTTTCATATAAAGACATGGGTAAAGTTAGCTATATTCTAGGTATTCATATCTTAAGAGATCGAATGAACATGCTAATAGCTCTGTCTCAAGCTTCTTATATTGACAAGATATTTGTTAGATTTTTCTATGAAAGATTCTAAGAAGGATTATATTCCGTTCAGAAATGAAAGAACTCTCTAAGGAACAACCTTCTAAGTCTCCTGAAAAGATAGAGCGCATGAATATGATACGTTATGTGTCACAGTAAATAGTCTCATGTATGCTTGATTGCAATAGACCTGACATGAGAGAAAATGTTAGTACGATAATTCGATATCAATATAACCTTAGAAAATAACATTGGGTGGATGAAAAGCATATCCTTAAATACCTTTGGAATACAAGGAACCATATGCTAGTTTACACTTTGCCGCATCTTGTTCCGGTGGGTTATATGAATTTTGATTTCTAGGCTGATAAAGATTCTCTCAAATCTTCATCTAGATCATTGGTTACATTTTACGATGGGACCATTATATGAGAAATATTATGAAATCATGCATTACTGATTTGTCCACGGAGTTCAAGTATTTGTAAACTTATGAAGCTTCTAAAAAGACTATATAACTTAAGAAATTTCTAATAGATATCGAGATGGTGCATGTGTCTACATATCTTTGACACTGTATTGTGATAACTGTAGGGCTGTGACAAATGTTAAAGAACTAGAGTCTTCAGAGGAATAAACACATTGAAAGGAAAGATCATGAGAGATTTTTGGTAGAGAAGATGTGATTATTAGTAAAATTGATATTGGTGATAACCTCACAAATCTGTTTATCAAAAGTTTGTTGACGAAGGTTTTCGAGGAGTATCTGCAAGAAATGAGGTTGCAAGGTATAACACATGTACTCTAGAATAAGTGAGATATTTTTTTTTATTTGTGTGCCTGCGTAGTATATTTTTGTTTTGATAAGATAATATTTTATAATATTTATTTCATTTATTTGATATTGAGCATGTGAATTAAAGTGCCAATGATCACTTATGATGAAACAAGTTAGGTTCTTGAGTAGAGAAGCACAATGTGAAGAAATTATATTTTCATTATAAACAATTCCTTCATAACCAATGTATAAGAGTTGACACCTTGTCATAAAAGTTGATCATGTGTCAAGTTTAATAATATAGCATCCATACGAAGAATTGTGTATGTCTTTCATGACTTTTATGGTTCTTTGATTTACTAATTAGTAAGATCAATTTGATTGACCAAATATCTCGGTGATTTGAGAATTTGAGAATGAGTGGGGTAGAAAACACGAATTCGTATCGAAACCATCATCTTGAAAAGTGGTTAGAGTGACTACTCAAGTGTATTTTGTAAAATAGTTATAAATTTGAGTTCGGTGTGTATAGACGGTTAAACTTTGATATGTATAGTTAGTTTACAGGACTATTGGAGAAAATGAAACTTAAGTTATTGAGTATAATTATAGGGATGGTCATTAATGCCCTACCTAATTATCGAATTTTGAAGGAAAATAAAATATATACGGTTGATCAAATAAAAGTATTATAGATATATATATTAGTTTCTGAAATCTTATTTATTCTTAGAATGTAGTCTTTTGTCTTTAGTGAAGAAGAAAAACACTAATAATTAGATTAGATGGTCTAGGTTCGACTCGACATAATATAATTATTGGAAATTGAATAATGTATCATGCCCCTATGGTAGCTCGAAAAAGTTTTTTGACTAAGTTGCAATTACTTGGAAAGTTTTGAATTTAATTAAAATTCTAATTAAAGTTCAAGGAATAATGTGCAATTATGCCAAATTCAGACATAATTTGATATAGGATTTTTGCCTATAAATATAAGCATATATTGCCAAATTCTACAAGCAAAAAGAGAGAAAAGTGAAAATTTTGTTTTCTTATTTCTTGATCTTTTCTTAGTCTCCATTTTAGAATTCATTTTGTTGGTTTATTAAAAAAAGGTGCTCACATGTTAATTTAGTATTGACTTTTAATATTATCAAAGAAAGCTTTGAGGTTGAAAGTATCAAGTTCTTGATTGCTCTAAATTTTTTTTATTGTAACATACTCGTTAACATCTACTAACGATCTTAAATTCTGGAATTAAAGAAGGGAAAAAATTATTTTTCGAGTAATTCATGTTTCACATTCCAATAGAATCCTCAAGTAAATAATGTTATTTTACTTTTGGCTTTCAAAAATGGCAATGTTCAATTCTCTTTTATTCTTGTCGTGACAGTTTGAAAGTCAACTATAGTTTTGATTTATAAATAATTTATTCCGATTGCCTATTAGTAGGGTATGTATGTTCGATGGCTTTTATCCGAAGTTCATTTGTGAACAATTTGCGAGTGAATAATGAGTTAGTATCGCCTCTTAACCAAATATTGACACATAATGCATTGGTTGTCGTTTAATGACTCTAGTTTTAGATAGGATAATTAGTACATAACATCCTTACATTTCACAATTATTGTGGAAAACGTTGTTACCTTTCATTTTTTTTTATATTTTCACTCTTATTTCTATATTTCATTGCTCAAAATATCATTTCCATCTATTTTCTCAATTAAAAGTTGTGAAAATAACGAATAAATTATTAAAATGGTAATTAGCACATAATGTCCTTATCTTTCACCATTATTGTGAAAAGTCCATACTTTTTTTTGATATTTTCATGCTTAATTACACTTTTAATTTCGCAAACCATCATTTCTATCCACTTTCATCCAATTTCTCAAACAATAACACGAAATAACGAATATACTCTCATATTTAAAAAAAATACACAAAAATAATTTTTTTAATTTGTAATTTTTTAATAATTTATTTGGGACTTGTTTGCACTTTTTAAAAAAAAAATTGGGACTATGGCTGCAACTAGTTCCTTATTTCCTTTATTTTAATACGAGAGTATGTTCATCACTTCGCAATTTTTTATTGAGAAGTTAGATGAAAATAGATAGAAATGATGGTTTGCGCATTCAAATGTTAAATTAAGTGTTAAAAAGTTAAAAAAAATAAAGGTGTGAATGTTTTTCACAATAATAGTGAAAGATAAGGACATTATGTGCAATTACCCTTTTAATAATTTATTTGTGACTTATTTGGACATTTTTAAAAAATTTGGGACTGTGATTGCAATTAATTTTTTCTTTTACTTTTTGTTTATTTAAGGAGAAATTTCTTTTCTTTTTGTTTTTTTTAACAGAAGGGTATATTTGTCATTTCATATCTTTTAATTGAAAAAATAGATGAAAATGACATTTTGGACAATCAAATGTGGAAATATGGGTGTAAATGCCAAAAAGATGAAATGTAATGATGTTTTCCACAATAATAGTGAAAGATAAGAATGTTATGTGCTAGTTACCCTTTTAGATAAGATCAACCTTAAAATTTTGGAACCACGTGCGAAAATCTAAATGAACACCCCCTTTTCATTTTATTAAAACACATCTAAAAGAATAAAGCCATATATTAGTTCTTTATACATTTTTTCTCTAAAAATTTTACCCTTTTATCTTGCAAAGAGATATCTTTTACAAAAATTCCCTGCCAACTGTTGAAGGGTAATTTTGTAATTATACATATTATTCAATGGGTGATTATGTTGTCACTAAAATTTGTTTTTGTTCAATTACATTTTAAATCTACTCCAACTAAAATCATATTTTTGGCTATATAAGGCCATCGCTCGAGTGTCGCCTGGTGCCAAGCCAGATCACTGCTTTAGGCTATTGAGCAGAAAAATAGGTGGCTAGCGAGCATGAGGAAGGGTTGCGTCCCTTCATGAAACATGCTGAGTTTTGGGACATGTCTCTTTGGCCTCAACTCCTCAGCTTCTATAAATTGGACACTTGATTCCATATAGTTATCCAATAACATTCTCCTTAATTACTTTGCAACAAAAATCTTGTAAAATCATTTGTTTCTCGTATCGAAATCATTGTTTGAGTAGAAAGAAAATTTTGTTTTGAGTTCGACGTTGCCTTGAAGTTCGAAGTGCTTCTACTGTAAGGAGAATACATTGTATTTTGGGAGTCGATCGCCAAGCTACTGTTGGCACCATTGTGGGGGCAAATTTGTTTTAAAGACAAAGTGTTAAACACTTACCTCAGAGTTTCATTTTCATATTTGTCCTTGAAGTTCCTACTTCTCTTGTTCTTTGTCATAACAAGGTTCATCTCATTCTTTTATTTGTGGAAAGTGTCAATTTAATTCACAAAACACACTCTCAAAAATCGAACCCATCTTGCAAACTGTTTTCAAATTTTTAAAAAAATCTTGTTTTCCTTTTAATTTCAAATGGGCTCACCGTTTTCATTCCTGATTTCGCTTGAAAATAGTTGACTAACACCTCGTCACTATTTTAGTCGAACTAAAAATGCTTACAATTCTATCTCAAAGCTAGAACAAAGAACTAAACTACATAAATTACTAAGAACTAAACTCTTGAAACAAAGAGGAGAGAAATTTAGAGTGAAGAAATAACTTTCAAGTTTATTATTTTATTTTATTTTTTTGGTGTGAAGAATAAAGAGGAGAACACCTCCTTATATAGTTTTTGGATGAGGAAGGTTTCAAATTCTTAGTTAATTTTATATTTAACACAAATAATGTTACAATAGCCATAAATGAATTTGTAACCACAAATTGATTATGGAATTAAACCAATTCAAATACAAATTAACCCCATAATTCACTAGACTTCAAGCCAATGAATAGTTGTTACAATTTCATTCAACTTGAATATATTTATTAAATATATTATTTGAAAATTATCCGGCAGAAAGCCTCGGGGACTTACCAAAAAGCTGTGCGGCGTTGATACTTGTGTACTTAGACCCATCGCATATTTGTAAACTTGAAATTTTGAATATGGCTTTTAATGGGGCCTCCTCTACTGATATTGTTTGGGAGTCTAAATTTCCTAAGAATTATGGTTATGTTATTCAAATTATTGAATGGTTTTTGGAGGGAGTGATGTTTTTTGTATGGATTTGTATAAAAGAGATCCATTTAAAGAATTTGCACCGTGTACCACCGCTGTAAAGAAAATAGTGGACCAGCTAGTTAAAAGTGTGGTTTCTATGAAACTTGTTCAATGTTGAAAAGTAAATTTATTAGTGCGGCTAATTAAGTAATTTTACTTAGGACCATTTAAGTAAATAATGAAGTCGTGGTATAATAAGTAAATTTGTGGGGCTAATATAATTAGCCATCTTCAATATATGATCTACACAATCTCAAAAGGGGACACTAGCTAAGATTTTCTCTCCCAAATCAAAGTACTGAGGCATTTTGTTTGTTGTTTCAAAATTGTTTCTGTAAAATACTAAAAATTCGTTTGATCACTGTGTGTGTCTATGTATATATGTATGTATGTATGTATGTTATAAACAGAGAGAAAAGATAAGAGAATAGAGAGATCAATTAATTTGTATGTATTTTATTGAGAAATAAAGTCTCATATTTATAGGGAAAGATTAGAGATACAATGATAATATTTTTTACGCATGCAGGGTATGATTGTAATAAATTTATCATTTACAACCCTCCTTGAATATCACTTTACAAAATACATGCCTCGTTAAAACCTTATTTGATAAAAACTCAATTGGACAAAAATATCAAATGAAGGAAAATGATTACAATTATTTTGGAGCACTAAAAATAAATAATGTCTCATTAAAACATTGCTAGGAAAACTCAATTGGATAAAACTTATGAAAAGGAAAAAGAGTACGGCTACCCCCCCTCCCGATATTAATCACTAAAAGTATTTGAGTCCACATATTTCGATTTTGTGAATCAATTTATTAAATGTAGATGTCGGTAGTGCTTTTGTGAATAAATTTACTATCATTATCAAGATGAATTGTTTTAATTGAGTAATTAGGAAATTGAGTTTGTAATTTTATGATTTGAGCAAGTAGTCTATCAAAAGTTACGTTCCTAATGGAAAGTAGGCAGGCATGGAACCATCTAGTAGAAGAATCTATTAATACCATTAATATCGAAATGGTCCACATCGTTGGTGTATTGGCCGACATATATCTCCGTTAATTCTTTTCAAGAAAGTTAGTGATTCAATATTTACCTTTGTAGTCAAATGTATAATAACTAACTTGTCTTGCGAACAAGTTACACATGGATAATCATTAAGTATAAAAAAATTTCTAGTTCTTGAAAAGATATTCATGTGAATTGTTTATTATTCGACGCATGATTATAACTTCTGGATGTTCGAGTCGATCATGCCAATGTATAAAACTTTTTGGGTCAACGAACTTTTTGTTTGTGATAATAATTGACTCATACATTTAAAAATTTATAATACATGTCAGATGGGAGTGCATGAACTTTCTCTTTTATTTGCTTCTGGCAAGATACAAAAGAAGTCATGAAAGGTATTCAATATTTTTTTGTATCATCTCGATGTGATATCCATTGTAGCAGATTTCTATAAAACTAAGCAAATTTTTTCGGGATTTGCTAGAATAGAGTGTATTGTCAATATATAATTTTGTATTATTTGGTAAAATAATACAAGCTCTTCTGGAGCCTTTAACAATATTCGATGAACCTGATATCGTATTAAACTTATTTTCTACTAATGTTAATTCTAAAAAATATGTTTTTCTTGAAAAATAGTATGCGTAGTTACACTATCAATCAAACAGGTATATTGGCTATCCATCATGAATTTATAAATATAATAAAATATATTTTAAAAATAATTGAATTTCTATTTGAAAGAAATAAACATAATTTAATATTATGAAATTAGCTATGCATAACAAAGTTTCAAATTTGGTGAAAAATAAAAACATATTTCAAACTAACTTTCTAAATAAAGGTAAATACTAAAAACATAGAAAGTAAACTAATCTAGATCTTCCATCACACAACCCCCAATTAAAAGGTCAATATTGATATTTGGTTTAGCAAAGAAACTAGAGATATTCAAATGAGTCACATCAATTGGACCATCATAATTAGTGAAATTTGTCTCCACTTTTTCTTTTCCCTTGATTATTTTTAATACAGATCCACAAGATATTTTGTTGTATAATGGTATGTGTCCGATATCCTTTCATTCCATATCTAAAGCAACTTTCTTCGTGTTCTTTTTTTAGATATGTTACTTTTTTTTTTGCTTTGTACCTTTTGAAATTATTGCCTTATTGTTGATAGCTTTGTTGATTATTCCATGGTGTCCCCCACGTTTGCGTTCACATTCAAATCCGTGTCCACGTCCTCGTCTTGATATTACATTTGCTTCAAACAATCTAGTATCATTTGCTTCAGGCAATGGTATAGAACTAGTTGGACATAACCCAAGATTTTTTATGAACAGTTCATTATTTTGTTCAGTTATAAGTAAGCAAGATATAAGTTTTGAGTACTTTTTGAAAATATGCTCACGATATTGCTGCTGCACGAGTACATTTGAGACATGAAATGTGAAAAACTTTTCGCCAACATATGTTTATCAGTGATTTTTTCTTTACAAAAATCAATTTTGGACGTATTTTAAACTGTTCAGAATTGTACTCACTAACAATTTTAAAATTTTGCAAGCGAAGTGCACCCAATCATAGCAGACTTTTGGGAGGACTATAGTTCTTTGGTGATCAAATCATTCAATCAATTTTTTTTGAAGAACATGTAGATCTTTCACAGTGAGATATTTAATTTTTAATCCACCATGAAGATGATGACGAATGAAGATAAGTATTTTTGCACCATCCCACTGAGATTCTTTGTTTCTTCTTTTATTGTTTCTATCCCATGATAGATAGTTTTTGCTACAAATGTCAAGTGCATGAAGCTCAAGTTTTGTGATGTTTGTCATTTGATTAACTACACAATAAAAAAATACAATTAGTTTCGAATAATATAATTAAACATTGTATAATCACATAATAATAAATCAAGTAGTCAATGTCAACGTGATATAAGTTATATGTCTTTCTTTGGAAATAAACACTAATTCAAAATAATATATTCTTCTAAACATATGCTATTCTGAGAGCATGTTGTATTTTACTATTACTTATTCAAGAGTAATATGTCAATATTCTTCTGGAATATTGAAAATTATGAGTTATGCTCTTCACGAGCAAGTAATATTCTTGAAGAATATTAATTATAATATTGTGTTACTCCAGGAGCAACAACATAGTAAATTTTCAATTTAAAATTTATAAAGAATAATTAATAAGGTTAAAGACATCAAAAATATTCAATAATAATCGTAAACATTTAAAATTGGCACAATAGTTGCCGCCTTCAAATAAGGAATAATGATGGGTACATAAGCTACTATACCATTCAGAAAATATATTATATCATTTCAATTATTATACCATTCCAATCATTCTGGGCACATAAAAAATATTATACCATTCCAGTCATTACGCTATTGACGGCAACATTTGAATCTTGGGAAACCGAATATGTAAAGGGAAAAAATTGAAAAAGATGTGCACAAACATGAATTGAAAAGGCAAAAAATATATATCATTTTCACGATTTAATGTTTAGTACGATTGAGACGAGCAGAATATGTATGAAACCATAAAGAAGATTGACGTGAATTGATGCATATGTGTATATATATATATATAAAAGATTCACATGTTACCAAATAAATTTTTGTACAAGTGATAGATGAATATATTTTTTTAAAAATTACTACATTCACTAGCCTTTGAAGAATTAAGTTTTCATACTGATAACATATTATAAACTAAGAGAAAAGATAAGAGAATATAGAGAAGACAATAGACTTGTGTGTATTTTATTGCGAACCAAAGCCCCATATTTATAGGGGAGGATTAGGGATACAATGATAATAATTTATAACACTGCAGGAGTATAATTGTCATTCACTAATAAACTTATCATTTACAACAATATATATATATAATTACTAGATAATGATTGATTATAAAACTGATTATTCCACATATTGTAGTATGACACACCACTTGGTGCTTAGCATAAACTAATCAATGGGATGACGGGCACACTATAATAGATGGTGGAATGCTTAGCTTATGCTAAGCACCGGTAACGTGGTATGTGTAATTAGTTTTCTAACAACCACTGTATCCCATCTCCTATAATAGGTGACAACATGTTTTAATATTTATCACTATTTAAACTGATTTGATTCAAGAAACGTAACAAACTTACAGAGATCTGGCTCAACTTGAAAAGAAACCAAAGACAAGATCAAGAGTTACGAAGGATTAAGGAGGCTATGGAATGAGTTGTCCAAGAGCTCAAGTGCAACAAGCCAAATAACAACTTACATGTTGGACCTGAAGGCGGAATCGAGTTGGGTGCATTGGATTCAAGATTTGGAAGATATATGAAAAAAGAGCAGCGTAGATGAAAACGCGCATAACTTTCAACTGGGGTGTCGGATTTCCATCCATGAGTACAATCCAAAAATGACATGAAATTCTGCACAAGAAAAAGAAGGTTTCAAAATTAACGCTATGCGACCACTGTGCGACTGCATAGACCAATCTGGACGCGAATTTTTCCAAATTTCGTGTAATCTTATATTATGTTAAAATTCTATTCTTGGTATCTTTTGTAATCTTTTAGACTTTATTTCCATTTAGACTAGGGTTTNTTTAAAAACTAAAGTTATACGACCACTATGCGATCGAATAGATCAAATTTCACGTAATCTTCTATTATGTTGAAATTCTATTCTTGGTATATTTTGTAATCTCTTAGACTTTATTTCCATTTAGACTAGGGTTTAGATGAGTTCCACACAAATAGGACCTATTATTTCATTGACACAACACATTATTGAGAATTATTTTGTGAGGAAACCTTGCTTTCAATCCATTATTCTTCGTTGGACAATTTGTGAACTTATCAAAAATTATTCTTATGGCGTTCAAATCAATCGGATGAGATTCTCAAATATTCAATCAAAATGGCCAACATTCGTTTACGTTTTGTTGGTTATTTTGATTCGTTATTTTCGAATAAAATCTAACACTTTGATTATTCTGGCTATCTTGGGTTCGATTTCAATCTAATCGTATGCTTTGTAGTTCTTCGCTATATGGGTTCACATCAGCTGGAATTAGAGCTTAGGTTCCAAAATCAAGGTTATATCTTTTTTCCTTTTTTTCGTTTGAGTCTTTATTTTCGATTTCTATCGTTCTACGTGTTCTTATTGTTTTCGAGTCTTTGTTCCATAATTTTCAGATAAAACATCCAAAATTTTTTTTGTCCTCATTTTATGTCCAAACCAACGTTCGTTTTCTTCGCGTTGAATTTCGAATAAAAAAAATTCAAAAAACAATTTCGAAAATTCTGAAAATTCTGTAAAAGTCAAATTAAAAAAAATATATTTGTTATTATTTATCTCGGAAATTTCCGGCCAATTGTGTTTTCTATTGTATAAATTCAAGAACCACTATCTTGAATTCAAATTTCATTCCAATAATTCAATTCAATTCATTTTCTTTCTTGAGTCTTCAAAATTTCCAAACATCTCACTCAAAACCTAGTTTTAATTCTACGAGAATAATCTTTGGTTCAATTCGAATTTGTCCTTTAAAACACTTATGCGAAAGCATTGGGCGAAAAGTGCAGAGTGGTGAGATCAATAGAGGGAAAAAGGCAAATTGAGTGATACACGAGCGCACATTTGTGAGGCAGAATTTATTTTTAGAATTTAGGATATCTGACAGGGATGGATCAACATCAGGCCAAAACAACAACCAAACCAACATGTCGGATGAGATTATACATAGGTTTGAACGGTTATTTGAAGATGTGTGGGATATGTTGGATAGACAAGACATAGAGATTACAAATTTACATAGGGGAGTTCCAAATATACGGAGATAGTGTAGGCGGGAGCCTGGATGGAGGTGCGTGAAGAATATGATTATGGGAGTGATGGGGATAAGGAAGCAGTAATCGAGGCTGAAATTGGTAGGATGAGAAATAGAGGAGCTAGGTCTGAATGAAGTGGTAAAAACTTGATTGGAGACGAGGTAGATGAGAATATGGGTAACATAAAAATGCCAATTCCACCATTCAAAGAAATGAATGATCCAGAGACTTACTTGGAGTTAGAGAAAAATGTTGAATTGATCTTTAACTACCACAACTATTCGGAGGAGAAGAAAGTGAAGATAACGGTCCTTGAATTCACGGACTATGCGATCACTTGATGGGATCAAGTGGTAACAATGAGGAGGAGAAATAGGGAACGACCGATCAATACATGGGAAGACTTGAAAACCATTATGCAGAAGAGGTTTGTAACTGATCACTACTACCGAGGGCTTCATCAAAAACTGATCGAAGAGTGTGGAGGACTATCACAAGGAGAAGGAGATGAAGATGATTAGGGCAGATGTGGAGGAGGATCGGAGGCCACCATGGCCAGGTTCTTGAACGGGTTGAATTGGGACATAGATAATGTAGTGGAGCTGCAACACTAATCATGCGAAAGAGGTTTGTACCTAATCACTACTATCGAGAGTTTCATCAAAAACTACAAAGCCTCTACCAAGGATCAAAGATTGTGGAGGACTATCACAAGGAGATGGAGTTGTTGATTAGTAGGACGGATGTGGAGGAGGATCGAGAGGCCACCATGGCTAGGTTTTTAACTGGGTTGAATCAGGACATAGCTAATGCAGTAGAGCTACAATACTATATGGAATTAGAAGAAATGTTGCACATGGCTATGAATGTGGAGAGGCAATAAAAAAGAAATGGGACAACAAGGTACTCATCGGGTGTTTCAGGTTCTAACTTATCATTGAAACCGAAGTGGGACAACAACAAAGGAGATGAGGCTGTTTCTAGGGGAAAAAATGAATTGTCGAAGGAATGAGAAGAAAATGCTAGCAAGAAAATAGAATATCAGCCATCAAGGAGTCAAGACATCAAAATGATTTAGGTATCTAGGGTCGGGGCATATCGTTTCTCAATGTCCAAACAAAAGAGCGATGATTTTCCTGGATAATGAAGATGTAGTGAGTGAAGTCAGAGTGATTATGAAGGGATGCCGAAATTGGAAGAGGCTATTGATGAAGGTAGAGTGGAATATGCTGTGGCGAGCTATTGGTCACGGGGCGAGCGCTTAACACTCAAATCAAGGTGGACTTGGAGCGACAAAGAGAAAATATTTTCCATACATAATGACACATCAATAATAAGGTATGTAGCATGATCATTGACGATGGGAGTTTTACAAATGTAGCTAGTACTAATCTGGTGGAAAATTTGGGATTAACTATGCTTAAACACCCTAAGCCCTATAGATTACAGTTGTTGAATGAATGTGGGGAAATTAAGGTGAATAGAATGGTGTTGATAAAATTTTCAATTGGTAGTTATCATGAATACAAATGTAGCTAGTACTAATCTGATGGAAAAATTAGAATTAACTATGCTTAAACACCCTATGCCCTATAGGTTACAATTGTTGAATGAATGTGGGAAGTTAAGGTGAATAGAATGGAATTGATAAAATTTTCAATTGGTAGTTATCATGACGAAGTATTGTGTGACGTAGTACCTATACATGTGGGTCATGTCTTGTTGGGGGAGACCATGGCAATACGATAGAAAGGTGATACATGATGGGTATAAAATTAAGTACAGGTTTGTCAAGGGTGGAAAGTCTATTACATTTACACCATTAACACCGGCACAAGTGTATGAAGACCAAATTAAATTGAAAAATGAAGACGAAAAGAGACATAAATAGTTAGAGAAAAGGAGAGAAAACAGTAAACAAGAGAGTAAGAGAGAAGACAATGAGTTGGCAAATAAGAGAGAAAATAATGAGGTGTCCAAGAGTGAGGAAAAAAGAGTAGAGCCACAAGAGAGTAAAGAAGAAAATATAGAGGTGGCTAAAAAAATATTAGAACCACAAAAGAGAAAAGAAATAGAGTGAAAAGGAGAATAGAACAGTGGTTAAAAGTGGTCCATGAGAACAAGCCTACTGGGATACCACCCAATTTAGGCATTGAGCATGAACTTGTGGTTGAAACTAATCAACCCCACTATAGTTTGGTTATTTCTTCATTACAGTAGATTGAATGTGTTCCCTAAGGAGATAAATGAGCTTCAAGGGCAATGGAAGGAGTTCATATGCAAGGGGTTGAATATCAAAGAGGATATAAAGAGAAACATGAGTTCATGTGCAGTGTTATTGCTACCAGTACCTAGGATAGATGAGACATGGAGGATGATCGATGACTCACCAACGGTAATGTATCATCATTACATACATA
>CAIGRP010118533.1:0-30690 GCA_903798385.1 Fraxinus cuspidata
AATGACGAGTAGGAGTTTCGATTATTTCGATTTGGGGATTAGGGTTTACAATGTCAAACTCGCTTGCAAGATGAACTCACCCACAAGATGAACTAAGTCGATTTTACTGGGTTTAGAGGTAGTTTAAAGGTGATGAAAGGAGAAGGAGGAAACCGTTCATTTCAAAAAATGGAGAAAGGTTTTACGGCGGGTGAAATTAGGGGAAAATTGGTGAAATTTTGAGTTAATGGTTGAAGGGAAATTTTGTCATTTTACCATTTTATTACATTCTGATTTTTTTTTTAAATATGAGTCAAAGGCCAGTTGTCCAAATATTTAGTTCAACCCGGCTGTCTGGCCAAATTCCCCGGAGAAATAATGAGATTGGGTTTCAATTGGTTTTTTTTCCAATGGAAATGGGTAGGGTCGGGTTTTAACTTTTAACCCATAACCATCTCAACCTACAAATAGATCAAATATTTTTCTGATAAAAATATAAATAGAAGATTGAAATTTTTTTCATTAATTATTATCCTATGAATACGCCAAATTTTTTTGTTGGCAAAAGATATATCTTACCCGTCAAACTTATTGAAAATTTTGAAGTAAATCGTAATCCTATGAAACATAGTTTTCAGGAGAAAAGTGAACCACCGCCTACAAATCTCAATTTGTTAATGGAATTTTGTAGGAAAAAATATAAATTTCCTATAGTGATTCGGGGGTGCATGGAAGGGGCAGAGCCTGCTCATTTAATTTTGAAGGCAAAAAATAAAAAATAAAAAATTTCTAGACTGGTATATAGAATCTCCCCTGGCTCCGCCCCTACACGTACTAAAATTTAACTTGATTTACATTGGCCGTATATGAACCTTTTCAAAAGTTTGATGTTAACCTTTGGTATCATTATATATAATGAAGACTGGTAATCTTTATAGTTGGAACTTCCTTTCACTTATATTTGAACCAACTTAAACCAAAAAGAAAGTAATTCTTATAAGTAAGAAGTTAGCTGACTAGGTCAATGTATTAGCAATGACCCGTATATAGCAATCTTTTCCTTCAATTTTTATGGGAAAACCCATCATGTTTTCCAAATATGTTCTTATTTGCACATTCAAGTCATGAATTCTCTATCTTCATTCATTGACACATTATACACCTCTAACCAAACTTAATCATGTCTCTCTTCATCGTGATCCACCAAAATGTGAATTTCAAATTCTTATATGTCTTGGTACTCCTTAGATAAGCTATATATAGAATATAAAATGTGTCTATTCTCAACTTGATTAGCCACACACAGCCTACCTTTAAAATATGGAGCTCCATATGAAGATAACTTCTCGAGTTTCAAATGATCCTTATCTCTAACAAAAGTCGTTATAACTGCTTTTTTAGTATTGGTAATTACATTTACTTTTTCGTAGCTGGCAGTGAATGTCATCAGACAACTCAACCTTTAATTCTTTTAGTTTTGAAACAAGGGAGACATCTCCATGATGTACTCCCTTATATTTTCTTTACCCTTATACTTTAGTGAAATTAAGTTCGCTAAAAGCGTACTAGTTTCGACCTTATTGCCTTTTGCAAAATGTTTTTTCAATTTCATCAAGAAACTCCTTGGTAGCAGTTACATTATCGAACACAACGTCTTGAATGATGCTGGAATTTCACGTTTCATGATCATAAGACTTATGCAATTTGAATGATCCCACTTATCGGAGTCCAATTTTTATTAGTGGAACTTTTATTAAGGATAGTGAGTTGTTCACTCCTAAGTACAAGGTCTAGATTCATATCGTCAAGTACGATATAAACTTTCACTAATTAATTACTAGTGTTTTAATCCTTAATGCAAAATTAGCAAAAAAAAAAATTCTTAATGTTGAATCAAGAATACAACATAAAGTAATCAATTATATGTTTACTTAAATTCAACAACTAATTTTTAAGATTGTCAAATTTGAAAATACCAAAAAAAAATCCAAATTTTTGAATTTAGGACTTGAAATTCACATCCAAAAATTAAAAAATCCAAAATATGAATTTCAACCATAAAATTCTTTCTCGAATCTCAATGATTTAACATAAAGGTGTCTCTGATACCACTTGTTGAAATTTTAAACTTTATAAAATTAGAAAACCTAATTACTTAATTGTAAATATCTTCCACGTCAAATCATTAAGAAAATTAATAATGCAAAACATGCATTAATTCTTTGGAAATAATTTTTATTACTTGATCTTGATTCTGGATCTTGAATCTGGATTATTGGATCTTTTGGTTCTTGAGTTCTTGATCTTTATTTTACTTTTTGCTCCATAATCTTAATTGTCTTTTTTTTTTATTTACAATTCTTCTTCTTGATTATGGGTTTTGAATTTTCTTTTTCAATAGGCGTTCTCTTGCATTCTTGTATCGATGGGATGACATAAAGAATGAGAAGTTGCATATGAATTGGGGACTATAACCTTATTTATAGTTTTCATATGTATTTGACATATCGTTAAATACAACCCTAATTGATCCAGTTTCTACACATATTATCCGACCTACACTTTATTTAAATGCCCTAAGTCCAATAATTTAATTTTTTATTAGATCACTTTAATTGGATTCAAATTTAAGATAATTTTATACATAATTAATTACATATGTAGGACCACAATGACAAATTAATAAACCTTACAAGTCCATTTATATATGTCTAGTTATGTCATGAAAAACGAGATCGACTGCAATGTGCAACACTGCTTTATTATTACAATATAACAATGCTAGCTTCTAATGTAATATTCGCAAATCTTTCTGCAATGAGCGCAGCCAATATAATTACCATGTACCTATCATGATTCTATATTCAGCTTCTGCTAAGGATAGAGATACAATTTTTTGCCTCTTTGTTCGCCAGGAAATAAGAGAATGTCTAGAAAAACACCGTGATGAATTTACGAGAAGTTGGGTAACCTGCCCAATCCGAATTACAAAAGGATCGTAAAGATAAATCATTCTGAGAAGGAAAAACATACCTTGTCCTAGATTATTTTTCAAATAATGCAACACATGTAATGTAGCTTCCATATTTGGTTGTGTGATGCATGAATGAACCGACATAGCTCATGTACCGAACAAGTGATATTCGATTCGGTAATCGTCAAATAAATTAGGCATCCAATAAGCCGCCTATATTGAGATGGATCTCTAAACAATCCACCGTCAGCTTTATGTTATGCTCCATTAGAAAGTTCATGGGTTTAGATCCCAAAAATCCACCATTCTTTGGAATTTTTAAAATGTATTTTATTTGTGAGATGGAAATACCTTTCTTTGAATGAGAGACTTCAATGCTCAGAAAATATTTTAAATCACCAAAATCTTTAATCTGAAAATAATTATGTGGCATGGACACTTAGAGAAATGAAAGTAGGTGGATAGTAAGGGCAAAGGAAATTCAAACTATTCAAAGAAGGGTAAAGGAGATCTAACTCTAGATGGCAATAAAAGTTTTTTATTTTGTGACAAGTGGCAGAAGCACCATCTGCGAGCTTGTCTTATATGGACAAACGTATGTTTATGATATGGAGAATGAGTACACATGGCCATGTTTTGCCCTAAGAACAAACAGTTAGGGAACAAACAACTGAAATGGAAGAATGCATAACAAAAATAAGGGAGTACGCAACAAAAATAGGAGAATGCATAGCAGAGGCAGGGATATGCACCCATGGGGCAGGAAATGCTTTTTGTACTAACAGAACAAGAAGAAAATTAGAATTAAAATGTTTTGATAGGAAATATCCTCATCAATAGATTTAGTTTAACTTACTCTTTTATATCCCTTAATTTCATACATAAATTGGGTGTGATGGTTGAATCTACATGTTTTCCCTTAGTAGTGTCTATCCCCTCGAGGAATATGAATCACGTAGTTAAAACGGCAATGATAGAAATTGATGGTAGATCATTGAAAATGGAGTTATATGTGATAGACATGAACAAATTGAACCCGATTCTTGGGCATCCAAGAATCATGCAAAAATTCATTACTTTGGAAAAGAAGTGGTCTACCTAAGATTGGGAGAAGAGAAAATTCGTTGATCTATAACTAGGAATGGACCCTTACCCCGTGTCATTTCTACAATTGAAGCACGACCTATCTTACAATCAGAAGATAGTGAACGATTTCTGATGTCGACGATAACATATGAAAAAAACAATAAATTGGCAATTAATGATGTTAGGGTGGGCAAGAATATCCAGAAGTTTTTCCTAAATAATTGCTTGGCATACTGCTAAACGGGAGGTAGAGTTCAGTATCGATCTCACTCTCGTATCTTCACCCATCTCTATAGCTCCTTATAGGATAGCGTCGAAAGAATTGTAGGAACTAAACACACAAATAGAAGAATTGTTAGAAAAAGGGTCCAGTGTTTTGCCACTGAGAGCGCCAGTGCTATTTGTCCAGAAGAAGAACAAGTCGATGAGAATGTGTATCAACTACAGGGAATTAAACGGGATCACCAATAAGAACAAGTATCATCTCCCCTAGAATCAAGAATTGTATGAATAATTTCAAGGTGCAGCAATATTTTCCAATATCACTTAAGGTCTAGTTACCATCAATTAAAAATCAAGAAGGGTAATACCTCGAACATGAATTTTTAGGACTCGATATGATCATTATGATTTTCTAGTCATGCCATTTAGATTAACTAGTGTCCTAGAGTATTAATGGACTTGATGAATCACATTTTTCCTGAATACCTTGATCGTTTTGTCATCATATTCATCGATGATATTTTAATCTATTCAAGGAGTGAATAAGAACATGATGAACACTTAAGGATGGTATTGGAGATTTTGAAGAAGTTATGCCCAAATTTAAGAAATTCAAGTTTTAGCTAGAACGAGTGATATTCCTTGGCCAATTTCCACAACCCACGATATAAAGGTGAATCCAAGCAAGATAGAGGTAGTTCTAAACTGGTCAAGGCCAATCAATGTAGGTGAAATTTATAGCTTTTTAGGCTTACTCAGATTTATGAAGGATCATTGAAGAATTTTCAAAAATAACTAGACCGTTGATGCAATTAACCCGAAAGGGTGTGAAGTTTAACTAGACCAAAAATTTGAATGTAGTTTTGAAGAGTAGAAGTAGAAGTTGGTTAATACGCCAGTGTTGACTATACCAGAAGGATCTAGAGATTTTTGATTTATAGTGATGCATCTAAGCAAGACATAGGATGTACCTTGATGTAGCACATTAAAGTAGTTTCTTACGCATCAAGCCAATTGAAGTTACAGGAGCAAAACTACCCCACACATGACCTAGAACTTGTTGTGGTAGTCTATGCACTAAAAATCTAGAGGTACTGCCTTTATGGAGGTAAGTGTGACATTTATACAGACCACAAGAGTCTCAAGTACATTTTCACTCAACAGGAGTTGAACATGAGACATAGGAGATGGCTTGAGTTGGTAAAAGATTATGATTGCAAATTTCAGTATCACCTAGTAATGCGAATGTTGTAACAAATGCCTTGAGTTGGAAGTGACAGGTAAAATGGTGGCTTTAACCATGAATGAGCCATTATGGAAGGAGTTCGAGAGATTAAATCTTGAGGTACTCACAACATCACCGAGCTGTTGCTCGAGCTGCAACACTTTCGATTTGGCCAACACTCTGTGATAGGATCAAAGACCATCAAAAAGTCGATTTGGTGTTTATATTTATAAGACAAAGACTGATAAAGAGAAAAGAAATGATTTCACCATAGATAAAGGACAAAACCCTGTACTATCAAGGACGCTTGTGCATATCGGACTTTAAGGAGTTGAAAAATGAAAAATTAGAGGAGGCTCACTCCGCTCCTTATTCAGTAAATACAGGAGGTACAAAGATGTATCGGAACTTTAAGGCGGTATTTTGGTGAAAATGCATGAAAAGAAAATATGTCGAAAAATGTTTAGTATGTCAATAATTGAAGGTTGAACACCAATGATCATTAGTGTTGCTTGAATCGTTATAATTTCTGGAATAGACGTGGGAACATGTAACGATGATCTTTGTAGTGAGTTTTCCAAAGTCAACAAAAGATCTTAAGGCTATTCGGGTCATTATAGATCGACTCACCAAATTGACTCTTTTTTTGTCAGTTTGGGTGATATGTTCAATAGATTAGTTGGCACAATAATATTTGAATGAGATAGTAAGGTTGCATGGTGTGCATGTTTCAATCATATAAGATCAAGTCCAAGATTCACATCAAACTTTTGAAAAAGTTTACATTGAGTTATGGGGACTAAGCTAAGATTTAGTAATACTTTTCCACCCTTAGGTAGATGGACAGTCTAAGGGAATGATTCAAACACGGGAGGATATTCTTCAAATATGTGTCCTCGATTTTATAGATATTGGGAAAAACAATTAGCCTTGATTGTGTTTGCATACAACAACAACTATCACGCCTCTGTTGGCAGACATTGTATGGGAGTAAGTGTAGATCTCCAGTTCAATAAGATGAGGTCAGTGAGTGAAAGATTTTGAATCCAAAGATCATTGAACAGATAGTGGCTATTGAAAGGATTCGAGCTGATATGAGAACTACTCAGGATAGACAAAAGAGTTATGCTGACTAAAGAAAAAATGATCAATTGGGAATGTCACGTATCAACTGGCAATATACTGGGAATGTCATATATGAAACGACCCACATTTGAAATCTTATAACGTATTGGGAATGTTATATATAAATTAGCTTGACTTCATAACTTTCGACTATGCATGACATCTTCCATAAGTCAATACTTAGAAAGTACGTCTGAGTCATGTAGTCAACCATCAGTCCGCTGAGTTACATTAGGGTTTGAGCTATGAGAAAATACCAATTAGGATCATTAATGAAAAATTTCAAGCACTCAAGAACAAGGTAATCCCTTAGTGAAGGTACAATGGTGCAATCACCCAATCAAGTAGACAACTTGGGAGAGAGGGGGAAATGCCGTCCAAACTCTTCGATGAGTCCCAAAGTAAACTTCGAGAACTAAATTTATTGTTAGGAGGGTAGATTGTAACGCTTTGTACCCCAAAAACTTCACCCGTGGGCTTAATTTTATTAATTTATCTTTGGCCTATTTTGAAATTAGAGCCGTTAATATTTTAACCTTTTGAGTCACATTAAAGTCCATGAAGTGAAATGAAGGCCTAAATCTTTTATTTTATTTTTCCTTTGAGGCTCAAGAAATCAAAGTCGTACAAGTTTAAGTTGCTGAATTTTAAAGAAATTTATATTTTCATCTATTATTTAATTATTTAATAATGTATATCCTTAAGATAAATTTATGTAGTTGAGATAATATTTTGATTTTATCACTTTTAATTATATTGAAATTCTAAAGATAATTGAGATATATTTTAATTTTATCTCTTTTAAATACATTGAAATTTTAAATGGCTAATTTTATCTCTTTTAAGTTAAAAAAAATCTTATTTAATTATAAGAATGATTGAGATAATGTTATCTTCTTTTAAATTCATTATCTTATTTGATTACTTGAACTTTAAACATGGTTGAGTTAATGTTATGGTTTTATGACTTTAAAATTCAAAGTTTCATTGCATTAGCCTCTCGAAGTATAGTGGTGCCTATAAATATCTATCATATGCACATTCATTTTCTCTTTGCAATACACACATTCAAACATGAATATACTATATTCACTAGCATGAAGTGTGAGGGTTTGAAGTCCCAAAACATTTTATTAATTCTCTTATGACTCCCACAAGATATAAGTAAGTGTATTAGTGTTTTTATGATATTATATGCGTTCTTTGTATTTTTTGAAATATTGATTATGGGGTCCTCTATGTATGTTCTAATATTGGATCAAAGTATAGCGGCGCTACGTATTTAAATTCTATGTTACTTATATTCGGTATAAATTTTCGTGTATCCCTTTGTATGTATGAAGTTATGTGAAATCTGTACAAAATATTAATTCACGTACTTGTATGCTTACTGAGATTTTATCTCACTCCCTCCTTTATCCCCTTTCAGAAAATTAAAGGTTCATGGCAATCAAGTTATGAGATGGCTAGCGAAGTGGCAAGTAAAAGAAGACTCACTAAGCCTATTTTTATTCATTAAGTTATGAGTTCACTCATTATTTTATAATATTATTTAATAAAATTTCAAGTTTTAGAAAGCGCATTTTGGCGTTTAAAATACTATTAAGTGACACTCAAATTTTAGGACTTGGGTCGTCACAGCAACCACCACCTCCGAACCCACCTCATTACCGTCCAACCCTTTCTAAACGCCCCAATATCCACCTAAACCCCATGCTCCCATCCCACTTTTGCGAAGCCAGAGGGTTCAGGTATTTAAGTGGGGTGGTGACTTTGTGGGTTTGGAGGTGGTGGTTGCTGTAGGAGTTGGATGTTGGGGGTAGATGGTGAGCTTGGTTGGGTTTGATGAAATGTTTAGTTTTTCTAAATTTTTTATGTGTTAATATGTATTTATTTATTTTAAATGAAATTTATTTGTATTTTTCTAAAAGTTATGGACACCATTTGTAATTTTTATTATTTTACTGCTTCCTATTATTTTTGTTTATTTTAAGAGAAAGGTAAATCATCATTTAATGGTCAAAATGGAGGAAGCACCATTTTTGCTACATATTTAAAGGTTGGCGGTGGATTATTCTAAAAATAGATTTGTTAAATTTCGCAAAAGTTTGAGACAGAAACTGTAAATTTTCCATAAAAAAATAAGGTTATCACATCTAACAATAGTTGCTAGTGTAAAATAAGTACAATTTTATTGAAATAAATGATGGCATCATTGATGTACTATTATATCAACAATATTCTATCAAGTAATGAAATTAAATTTAGTCACCTAATTGAAAATAAATTACAATATACTTGCTCGATTGAATAAAATTTATGTACATTTACCTTATTGACCTATAATTTTTAGTTATTGAGAATATAATTTATCCATTTAATATTTATCACAACTAGTGATTTTTAAGATGGATTCTTTGGATTAGTCCTACAAATTATAGATAAATACTTACAATTGACCAAAAAAAAAACTACTATTAATTTGTTTTAACAACTAGATATTTTTTCTGATTGCTGGACCATATTCTTACATTATTAGTGGTACTTTCTTTAATAATAGAATAAATTATCAAGTAGTCCACGCATCCTTTTCGGTTACAAATTATAATTTGAATGTAACGTGAAGAAAATAACATGTCCAAAATTTATATATACTAGACGTGAATTAGGGATAAAGAAAAGTATGAATAAGTAAATAAGAAAAGGACAAGAACTCATATGGTTCTTATCTTATTTACTCATAACTCTATACTGCTAAATTTTTTTATTCAAAAAAATTGAATGTCAATAAAAAAAATTTCTTGCATCGATGCCAATTTATATGGAGTTCCAGGATTTTATCTTAAAAATTCCCATTTATTAAAAAACAGTTGCTCGAGTTCTCATAAATTGTTCATTATTTGTTTATTTAAGTGTTATGGAATTTTATGCTTAACGTATCTATATTTAAAATTGGGAAAAGGGAAGTATATATATAGTAATGAGAAGGGACATTTCTAAGCATAGGGTGGAGAAAGACCGAGAAGAAAAGAAAGAAAAGAAGGAAAGTAGTAAAGGGTTTGGAGAGAAGTATTAATGGCGAAGATTGTGTGGTGGCAGAGGCAGATGCAGTATATTCAAGTAGTTGTGCCTGTATAGGTGCAATAAAGGAGGAGGGTGAGAGTGTAGTGTTAAAGAAATTGGTAGGTCTATGAGATTTATAATGCTTCAGATATGCATTTCTTCTTCTCTCTCTTCTCTCTCTCTCTCTCTCTCTCTCTCTCTCCTCACCTCTTGAATCTTCAATTTCAACCATGTCATTGTTACGTATAAATCCCATGCAGGCAATCATGATTTTGGGTTTGGGGTTGTGTGCTCAGTTTAATTATCCTGCTCCCACCTCTTCTTAAAAAATATTCTTCTAGAGAGAGAACCATTCCCTGTGTGTGCATGTGTGAGCGAAAGAGAGAGAATAGGGTTTGTCAAGAATTTATTAGTCATTTTCTTGAATTTGTTTCTTGTTGGGCCGTTTTGAGTCATCAAGAAGTGTATCTGGTAGCTGGTTACTGTTTTTCTTACCTAATAATTAATGGTGGGATTGTAACTTATTACATTGTAACACTTCTCATAATCTGGGCACTGAATGAAATGGGAAGAAAGAAAGGATTTTCATCTGCTATATTGCCTCTTCTTGTGCCATTAGTCCTTTTCATTTTCTGTGGAAAATCTTCGGCCCAATATTCGACTTTAAATTGCACAAAATATAGACGAGTTAGTAGCTCGAGACTTGCTAGGATTCAGAAGCATTTGGACAAGATTAACAAGCATCCTGTCTTCACCATTCAAGTATGCCATCTTAATTAATTCTTGATCGAAATAGTTTGTTTTACAAAATTTTTGTTATGTTTTTATTAATTTTGGTTGATTTCTTTTAGAGCCCAGATGGAGATATCATTGACTGTGTTCATAAAAGAAAACAACCAGCTTTGGATCATCCTCTTCTCAAGAATCACAAGATCCAGGTACAATAAAGAGATCAAAGTACAAAACCCACATTCTCTCTCTCTCTCGACACAGACTTTTATTTGAGCAAACGTAAAGCAAAAGAACTTTCTGGTTTATGAGTTTTATTTATTTTTCAACCACCAACTACCCCACTTAATTTTTTCATGTGAACGACTATATTAGTTGTTAATATTTAATAATATTAATCAATGCAAATTCAAATTCTATTTAAATTTACAGCGAGTACCACCAGAAATGCCAAAGATGATAAAAACAGATGCAGTGAGAGAGAGGAATAGTAGTGAGAGATTGAGAGGCGGAATTGCTTGGCAAATGTGGCATCAAAAAAGGCAGAGATGTCCAAAAGGTACTGTACCGATTAGGCGAAGCACAGTGCATGATGTTCTTAGGGCTAAATCTTTGTATAATTTTGGCAAGAAACAAAGCAAAATACCACTTGCTAGAAGGGTCGATGCACCTGATTTTCAGACTGGCAATGGCCATGAGGTATTCCTCTCTTCATATATCCCCTTCAGCACGTATGTATATATTAAGACTTGGGTTATATTTTTAGACATTAATTTTATTAAGAGAAATAGTCCAACTCTTGTCCATTTTTTTTTTTTTATGTGAGATTTATCCATTAACATGCCTTCACAAGATGGTAACTCATTTGAATCAATTTTAAAATTTGTGTACTAATTTTTTAAGATTTATCGGATTGAATTGTTTGTTAAAATTAAATGGGCTTTGATATCGTATTAAAATTTAGGGTTTTATCTTAAGAGATCAATATTATTAATAGGTGTAGTTTAAACTCTTTTACGTTAATATGTATTTTCATCTTTATTCGATATGAAATTTATCCAGTGTATATTTGTGTGTATGCGTGTCTAAAATTTTCAAGTATTGAATTAGACTTTTATAGATTACTCGGCTACGGTAGATCATTGGGAGCATTCAGAGTAAAAATGAGTCTTGGGACGAAAAATAATAATATGTTACTGGTTTTACATTTTGATGACGTAGAAAGACTTTTGTATCTTGGTTTGTTATGGTAGGTCGTTGAGATTATTTGGTATAAATTTATAAATAATAGAAATGAGTCATGGGACAAAAAAAAAAGAAAATATATTATAGGTTAAATATTTTGATAACGTAGAAAGACTTTGTAGCTAACTCTGCTATGATAGATCATTTGGATTATAAAAAATTAAAAATATAGAACCGATAGAAGTGGGTCATGCAAAAAAAAAATAATAATAATAATATCTTAATTTTCTAAAAACTGTGGGGGTGTGTGAGAGAGGAAAGATATTTATTATTATATATTTCAAGTGAAGCTAGGAGGAAAATAAGGCAGACAAGCAGGATATTCCGTGCCTGTCACGGTGTTTTAAATATTGTAAACATCTGTCTAGGATATAAAATAAGATAAATTAATTACATTATTGACTATAAATTGAACTCACTACGCATTTGTTTGACAAATATTTATAGATAGTTGTAATTGAAATGAGCGATAAGTAAATACGTAGTCACTACGCATTTGTTTGACAAATATTTATAGATAGTTGTAATTGAAATGAGCGATAAGTAAATACGTAGTAGTTATAGATCAAACAAAAATATGTAAATATAAAATAATTTAATTTTTAGCAACATATTATAAACACTTGCAAACTTGCCCTATGATTTTTGTTTATAAATTGTGTGGCCTAGTTAATTACAAAAGTCAAACATTTGGATTTATTAGAGCTTAGAGCAAATTTGGAAAAAAAAAAAAACTCTCTCGTTTCATAAGAAAATTACTGAACCCATTAACTAATATTGCGGACGTGCTCCTTGTCCCGGATCAATGACCGGGACAAGGCCAGTGGCGCCCCCCTATTGGAGGGAGAGCTGCCACAGTTGCCCCCCTCCAATAGGGGGCACCAATTGGCGCCCCTGTCGTTGTTTCGGTCATTGAGCCAGTACCAGGAGGGTTTTACCTAATATTGTCTTGAGAATATATATCTGTGATTCTGATCTGAAAAGTTACTAATGCACGTAGATATGAATTATAATGAAGTTGATTTAGTTACAATTTCATTTTATGATTTTTTGAACTATCAATCATGTTTTCCATGTAATTTTTTAGCATAGAATTTGTTGTGAAACAACCAAAATATTTATTGTTAGACTAAATATTAATATGCTTTGATCGCTGTTAGCAATGTTGAAAATACAAGAATTATGTATTATTTGAATACCACTTGATGAAATCAACACTCGGAATGAATTGTTGAAATTTTATGGCAAATAATGAAATATTATATCAAGTAAAAGATTAATAAAGACAAGAAACATGGCAGGGGAATTAAGAGATTTTATTGATTGAAAAATAATGGAGAAGTGAGAAAATTACAATGGATCATATAATTCTAGTAATCTATTTTCTCACGTTTATGAAATTATATAGAATAACCTAATATTTATAGGGATCATGTATGGGATGTCCAAACTCTAATGGTAGAGTTGTTGAAGAAGTAGAATGTCGAAACGAAGTATGAATGAAAAATGCGAAAAATCCACATCAGACAGGCGGCGCCATGCCCCAGGCGCCTGCCAATATGTTCAAAAACAGATTTGGGGCGCTTAGGTACCGCGACCTTGGCGCCTATGGCCAATAATTTTTCAAAATGCCTCCAATGATGTTCTTCTCAATTCCTAACTCTTCTTCAAATTCAATACAAATTTTCAACTATTAATGAACTTTCAAAATAGAACTTCAACTTGACGTAGGATTCCAATAGTATTCCAAACTGAATTTTTCTTGGTGTGCGCTTCAATTAGAATTTTTCAATACTTTAAACAAGGAATTCGGATCACACCCAAACTCTAACAATTTTCATATTGACACGAATTCCACCAAGGAATGAATTGGCTTCTTCAACAATAACCAAAAAATTAATTTCTCCAACAAAACACAATAATCCACCTCTTCCAATGAATCCAAGTATTACTATTATAGAATTATATCAGATTCCCAAGGCAGAATCAATACCAAATGCTTTTACTAAAAGCCCCTTGCTAGATTGAACACATTCTACTCCACTTAAAGCATGCTCAACAAAATCAGCATCTACATAGCCTTTTACACTGGGTCCCTAGCAATTGAATACAATGGCACCATATGTGATGGTGGTAAAGCTGCATTATCCATATCTCATGAATTCCACTGAGCAATATTTTTCAAATCCGACTATTTACGAGCTCCTAAATGTATTGTAGCAAACTGAATGTCCATCACGGTACTGGTTATAGATTTTACATGACCCTGCAAGATGTATAACTGAGACTTTTTTTGTCCCTTGAATACAACCTATGCACCCTTACAAACCTTCAAAACTCCACTTCCACTAAAGAATTCATAATCGTTTGAATCAAAGATAGACAACGAGATGTGATTCTTCTTCAAATCGAGAACATGTTGAACATGGCCAAGTGTTCTAATTGTCTCATCCAATAGCTTCAATATGACCGTACTGATTTCAGCAACCCAATAAGGTGTGTTGTTTCCCATAATCACGACACATTTGAAAACAGTTTCATATGTAGTAAACAAGTCCTTATTATGACACATATGAAACAGACACGCTGAATCTAGAATCCAATCCTCCTCTGGTTTAGACTCGATGTCAGAAATAGCCAAGAGATCTCCCTTACTTACAATGTTCTCTGCGAGGTCTACTTCTCATACGGACTTACAACCAACATTTCTTTATTCTGCAATTTGTAGCAATCCTTCTTCATGTGCACTTCTTCTTGTAGTAGTTACAAATCTGATTACTGAACTTAGACTTCGATCTGCCCCTTCCAGAACCACCATTGAGCAACCAGGCATTCTCAATCTTTGGCCTCAGAAACCAGATGCTTCATTTTCTCTTTTGAATATAAAGCATCATATACCTCCTCTATGGTGAGATTATCACTACTAAACAAGATCGTGTCTCTAAATGAAGAAAACGAAGCAAGCAACAAACACAATAGGATCAAGGCCAAATCTTCTTTATCATACTCTACTTCCAAAGTTTCCAAATCAGGGATGATCTCTTTAAATATAGTCAGGTAATATTTCAATAATCATTTTTCTGCCATTCGATGAGAGTATAAGCGCTGCTTAAGGTTCAACTTGTTTGTCGAAATTTTAGTCATGCACAATTGCTCCAACTTAAACCATAGAGCAGCTGCTAAAACCTCCTTCAAAATGTCCTGAAGAATGATATTCGATAGATGAAGATAAATGTGAGACACTGCCTTCTTATCCTTCCGTAATTTCTTCTTAGCAGCGCATCATCCAAATCCTGTTGTGCGAGTACTGCACGAATTTTAACCTGTCATGACGAAAATATAGTGCTCCGATCCCAATGTGGAATGTCATACTTCATGGAAATCATCACGATAAAAAATCTCAAACAAATCAAACCCTACGCTCTTGCAGAACGAATGAACCTGGAATTCTGATACCACTTGTTGAGAAACAACCAAAATATCTCTTGTTGGAAGAAATATTAATATGCCCGGATCGTTGTTAGCAATGTTGAAAATACAAGAATTATATATTGTTTGAACACCACTTGATGAAACTAAACACCAGAATAAATTGTTGAAATTATATGACAAATAATGAAGTATTAGATCAAACAAAAAATAATAAAGACAAAAAATATGGTAGAGGAATTAAGATGTTTTTTTTACTCAAAAATAATGGAGAAGATAGAAAATTATAATGGATCATATAATTCTAGTAATCTATTTCTTACATTTATGAAATTGTATAGAAGAACCTAATAGTTTTGGGGATCATATAGGGGATGTCCAAACCGTAATGATAGAGACGTTGAAGAAGTAGAATGCCAAAAAGCCGAGTCCAAAACGAAGTATGAATGAAAAACGTAGAAAATCCGCATTAGACAGGCGGCGCCATACCCCGGGCGCCAGCTGATCTGGGGTGTCACGGCCAGTAATTTTTCAAAATGCCTCTAATGATGTTCTTCTCCATTCCGAACTCTTTTTCAAGTTCAATACCAATTTCCAACTCCCAATGGGCTTTCAAAATAGAATTTCAACTTGACATAGGACTCCAATAGTATTCCAAACTGAATTCTTCTTGATGTAAACTTCAATTAGAATTTTTCAATATTTCAAACAAGGGGTTCGGATCACGCTCAAATTCTAACAGAATTAAAACAGCTTGTGAACATGAGTACTCGTACGTAGCAATAACTTGAACGAAGTAAATAATTGTTGTTGAAAAATGCTATATTACTAAAGAAACTTTCAATTTTATTTAATCATTAACAAATGACGGTACCATTAATATTAATTGACAAGTATATTTGGTATTTTTTTTTTAAATGAAAGCATGCGATAGCATACACGAAATCATCACAAGAAATTTACGGGGCAAAAGCAACCATCAACGTATGGAATCCATCAGTTGAAGTAGTGAATGAGTTTAGCCTCTCCCAAATATGGGTTCTATCTGGATCATTTGACGGGCCGGATCTTAACAGTATTGAAGCTGGTTGGCAGGTACTCATTTCAATTTCCTTGCACACACGCACAGATAATAAACACATCGAATGATCAAGCTAGTATAATACACTTCTGCTCTAGCTCTCGTATGATAGTTGAGCTTGTATTAAACTTATATGAAATATTTCGTATGTCCAAGATTAACAATTTATCAATATTTATTTATAATGTATAAATTAAATTGAATTTCTAAAGTTTTGATAATTGTACTAGTCAGATTAGTCCCGAGCTCTATGGTGACAGCAGGCCAAGATTATTTACCTATTGGACGGTTAGTTCTCTCTATTTTCAACATTTTTATCTTTTTTTTTCCTTCTATTATTTGAATGAAAATATTATGTTCTAACACTTTAGTTCTCTATACTTCGTTAGACACATGAAGAATTTAAACAAAGTAATTGCAAAAATATAACAATAAAAATTAGATACCAAATTTGAAATTACATTTCGTAAAATTAAATAAGAATATCCATAGAAAAAATTGAAATTGTTAAAAGAATCACGAGTGGCCCTACTGGGATATGTTTGACTAGAAGTCCAAGTTAATTTAGGTCAATTTTTTAGTTCCCTTGACATGTTACCTATTTTTTTCCATTCAATCAAAAATGTTATTTATTTTTAAAGCAATTCAAACATTATTATTAAAAAAAAAAACACTTATTTCTAATATAAATATAAGTAAACTTTATAACTTAGCAAAATAAGTTGTCAATACATAATATCTAAACATGTGCTTCATCTATTAGTTTGCATCAAGAAAATTAAATGAAAAATGTTTTATTTCT
The DNA here is from genome assembly GCA_903798385.1 of Fraxinus cuspidata. Classification (NCBI taxonomy): domain Eukaryota; kingdom Viridiplantae; phylum Streptophyta; class Magnoliopsida; order Lamiales; family Oleaceae; genus Fraxinus; species Fraxinus cuspidata. The sequence continues at coordinate 16,961 of CAIGRP010118533.1, forward strand.
CATCATAGTTCTATCTTCCTCTAATGCTCAAAGTCAACTTAACTTAACTAACTTCGGGAAAATTAATAATCTTAATTAAAAAATATTGTCTTGATTAAGTTTGAATTCTCGAAAATGGGGAAGAGGGACCTAAAGCACATGAAATTGTTTAGCTGGTAACTGGCCACCGTATTTAAAGATTCCATTAATCCTGAAATATGATACTTCCTGTTTTCGTTGCATTTGCATCAATTAATGTTGGGGTCCATTCTCATTATAGATGAATTTATGGTTTTCAACTAATTTTTTGCATTAAAGGCATCTCTAATCGTGGTGTAACGTAAATTTAAATTGTGATTTAGATTTCTAAAGTGATTGAATATCTCTCCAATTGAGAGATGTGAAGGAAGTGCAAACTGTATTTTTCGACAGGAAACAAAAAAAATGTAAAATTTTTGCATCTACTTTTATATTTACAAGAGGCAAAAAAGTGAATTTTGATATTCTCATTAGAGCAAAATTTGAATTTAGATCACCCGAAATGATGATGCAAAAGTGATTTTGAAAATTCTATTTTGAACTACTATTGAAGATGCTCTAATATTTGTATATGGCATGGGGGATCTTGGGATTCAGAAAATTCAATAATTTATGACTGCATTTAAGTCTACCCTCTTTTCCTTACTTAGCTTTCATGAAGTTGTCTAACACGAATTATAAAAGTCGAGGGAAGCATGACTTGGATGGTTAGAAGAGGTCAAACGAGAGAGTACTAATAAAACTAATATTGTCAGTATCTATCTAATTGTTATAAATCTTTTAGTTGACCTAACAAGGAATTGAAAAAAATTAAAAATAAATAACTAAATGATTCGCATACTAATTTTCAAATGTGCATGTTATTATTGGCGTGAGAGAACACGCCTTCATTGTCATAATTATGTTGACATCAAATGTGTACCCATGCATGACATGGAGCCCATGTTAGGAAAATGCCATTGTGACAAATGAATCTAGTCAGGTTCTTTGATAGAAGGCAGTGTGACGGATTGTGATTGAGTGAGAAAACTGATTGTGTTTTAAATAGTCCAATAATAGAATGTCATGTGATATTATGTCAAGTATTATGTCACTGGAGCATGATTCAATTTGTTATTTCATTACATACTTTACAACTTGTCACATCACATTATCTTAGCAAATGATAAAATTCCATAGTGTATGTACTAAGATGTCGAAAATAGAATTGTCATCTTCTCATTTGCTTGGGAAAGACAAAAAATAAATAAAATAAAATCATATCAAAGCTTACATTGAGTAACACCGCATATAAGCTTTTTCAATTTATGGGAAAATGTCTACTATTTCAAAAATAAGATAATAATAAGCCTAAACTAAATCAAATTCATTACTATTATTTTTTTTAGTAAAAAATCAGCCATATGAGCATGGTAAGCAACAAGGTATATTGGCTTGAGTCGGCTCACTTTACATCTCTAAAGGAAATTTGTATTTGTTTAGTTTTCGATTAAATGAACTCATTTAATTTTGTTTTCATTCGATTTTGTTGATAAATTGCAGAGCGATGCCTATCAAGCTACGGGATGCTACAATCTTCTATGTTCAGGATTCGTGCAAACAAACAGTCGCATAGCCATTGGAGCAGCCATTAATCCGGTGTCATTGCTAAACGGAAATCAATTCGACATCACCATCCTCATATGGAAGGTCCTTGAAATCTTATTAACATATTTAATTTAAATGCACCAAAAAAAATTATTAAAAAACTTAGGGTCTGTTCTCTTTATCATTTTCAAGTCGTTTTCTGTTTTCGATTTTCCAAAACAGTGAAAACGCGTTTTCTTTCCCATTTTTGAAAACGCGTTTTTGAAAACAAGTTAAAAATTTATAAAGAAAACCCACGTTTTGGGTGTTTTCAGTTATAATCAAGTCAAAATTTTCAAAACGCGTTTTGGATGTTTTGAAAACAATTTTTCAAAATGACAAAAAGAACACATTTTCAACAACCTAAAAATGATCACTCAAAACACAAAACTCAAAATGAATTCAAAACTCAAAACACAAAATTGAAACACAAAGAGAACAACCACTTAATAATTCTTTATTTTCAGGATCCGAAGTTGGGAAATTGGTGGATGGGTTTCGGCGGAAATACTTTAGTGGGCTACTGGCCCACTGAGCTATTCACACACTTAGCGGACCAGGCCACAATGGTAGAGTGGGGAGGAGAAGTCGTGAATTCTCGGCCCAATAACGAACACACTTCAACCCAAATGGGCTCAGGCCACTTTCCCGAAGATGGGTTTGGTAAAGCTAGCTATGTTCGGAACCTCGAGATTGTGGACTCGGACAACAGCCTGAGCTCGGCCCAAGATATATCAACCATGGCTGAAAATACAAATTGCTACAATATCAAGAGTTCCTATAACAATGAATGGGGAACACATTTTTTCTATGGTGGGCCTGGGAAAAGCCCAAAGTGTCCATGAAAAAAAAGGACGACGAAGAAGAAGTTCTAACTGCCATATTATTCCTTTAACTTAAAAATTGTAGAAAATTATGCCATTTACAATCATATTTCTGCTAGTTCCATAATGTTTCAGATTTTGTCTAGCTTATGAAAAATGAAAGATTTATACATGAAGCAATAAATAAATATAAATTATTAAATGGAGTTAAAAGAACAAACTTGAGTGATATACTAATCACAAAGTTTAGTGATAGTGAGATGTATATTGTGTTGATTTATTTTTAAACTATTTATAGCTGTACGGACTAATGAGACGTGGATATTAATAGTTCTTATAGGCTAACACATTGCACTTTTCTTTTCAGAAGATAGTAGTTGATATTACTGACTAGAGTGTACGGGCACTCGAGTAAATATATGGATGCCCTATAGTTGAACAATTTCATTCTCTACCTGCCATAGAAATTATACATTGACGACTATCTTAATATCGGTGGATTATATTAACATGACGATTCTAAAACTAATAGTTGAGATAATTATGAAATTGATTATTACACTTGATGGTACTTACCGTATATGACTCTTTTTGGAGATGCTATTGAATATAATTGAGTATGATGGGAATGGTTGATAAATAATTTATCACTCTTAGATAATAAGAAATTGTGTCCTAATTCTTGTGGTTATAGGTTTATCTTCATTAAATGAAGAAAGTCTAGGCCGGTCCTCACTAGTTTCTTTCTTAAGTAGGCTAACATGAATAACCTTATAAGGACCATTAAAGTTTGGAAGAAAGTTTCAAATTCAGTTGTTTATAAATATCTGAATGAAAGTTTTCTAGAGTCATACACTTGTTAAGTTATGGAACTTAATTATTAACGTTGTACAAAGCTAGTACACAGATCGACCTCGGTTAGAGATGCAAGAAGCCGTAATACTGAGGAACAGTTGAAATTAAGGATAATTAAGAAATTTCACACTTGTAATTCGATTTTACCTTAATTTATCTTAGGGGTCCCCTCTTTTGCTTTGTCTGGGTCAAGGTACTTTGTTCGCGACTTCCTACTACCTAGCTGATTATACCTAGGAAGTTACCTCACATTACATGTCGTGGCTAGTTCTTATGCCTCGGAGCTTGAGAATCTCTCTCTCACTGGAGCGCGACCCTTCTCCTATGTGTCAGAGGATTGTCCGAACTCATCGGATTGAGCGTGTAGTAATTGGTTGAAGAGCCTTGAATTGGAGCCTATTTTTTCCAACCTCATAATATGTTAGCCAGTTTAGTTCCACCCCTAGGTACCCGTTGGGGCCCGGCTAATCAAATATTGAAGGAGGAAGGACACTAAGCACCATAGCAGTATAACTATGGCCTGAGGTAAGATAGGCATGTTGATACCTTTTCTAGTGCTATTGCTAGTTTTGTAGATTGGGAAAGTGGCCTCGGTCTCGTCCCCTCAATGGGTGAGGTCCTTTGCCTCTTCTACTATTGTGGTTAATCATATCTTCCATTATAATTTCCTCAATTAGGTCTACTAATTGGTTGTAGATAGTTGGATTTTTATTTTTAACATTCATCCATAATAAGGTGTTCAAGTTTAATCGTCATTGACAGCAGAGAAAGCATATGCATCTAAGATGTCTTCTTAGTTGATTATCTTGTTTTTAAAGTGGGTTAAGTAGATTTTCATCGCCTCACCCTCTTGTGGAGTCATTTCAATGGGGTTGTTCCTACTCTAGAGGACACAATGGCATAGATGAAGAACTTCAACTCTAGCCAACTTCTAATGCTCCTTGGGCAAAGCTTCGTACCACCTCTTTGCCCAATTACATAGGGATAGGTAGAACACTCGGCACCTCAATGCAAAAGAGACACCTATTAGTCGTATCTACATTTTATAAGTGCTGAGATGGTCTGCCGGATCACCTCTCTTGTAGTATACAAGGATCTTGGGCATCACAAAGTTTGAGCAAACGAATGTTTTCCTGATCTTCTCAAAAAAGAAAAATAGTCATCATCACCTTTCCCCTCTCGATGGACCTTGATAGTCGAGCCTTGTCCCGCCCCTGTCAAGGTGGATGAGATGGGATATTGGCAGCTGGCTGAATTGCCTTCGCTTTGGAAGTTCTTCTTCCTCGAACCTTGGCGAATGGCGAACCTTGAAGATCTTTGCCCTCGTTCATAAGAAGGGTAAAAAAGCTCATTTCTTCATACTTTGAAGGTAGTCACTCTATATTTCCTCCTCATCTCCTTGATGATTCTTCATGGACCACGATAATGGGGCTAGAAGAAGTGGGGATGAGACATGTTTGGAGGAATTTTCATACTCACTTGCACTTGCACTTGCATTTGGTAAAAGAATAATTATATATCATCATTTATTGGTTAGATGCCTTATATTGGCAGCTATGGCCGCCACCTCTCTAATGAGGTAGACAACGACCCTTCCCATTCTTCGGTGACGTGGTCATCCGTGTTGGGCATTTTTCGACTGCCACACAACTCCAATTTTAGAAGCTTCTATTTTGCTCTTTATGGATTACTGTCATGGTCTTCACTTCTACTCATTTTTTAATTCAAAACACCCTAATTTTCTTTGAAGAATTTATGTCTTTTCTATCAAACTATAGGCTTTGACGGAGAAAAAAATCCCCAAGAAAAAGCCTGAAAACATTTGGTTTTTTCTCAAAAAGCAAGGACGCAAAGGCATTAATCTTCTTAGGTTTCTCAATCTATACTTCCACTTATCATTTCTTCATAACACTTTCTCAAAAGTAAAGCATGTAGGCTTTTTAGTAGGCTTTTTCACTTACCAAATTCAAAAGTATGATTCCCATAGACTGTGCTAATCCGTTGACTCCGAATTTGACGAGTTCTAGCTATTAACAAATCCTAACTTCTCTTTCGTCTACGTATATTTTACCTACATACTTGGACAACCACGTTAGGCTGCACAGACTGTAGCTTTAATAGGGTACGATGGTCACGTGCTCTTCGATGCTTAAGTATATTAGGTGTAAGAAACACAATGGACCAAAACACGAGTGCCTAGTTTAGGTTACAATTATAAGCTTTACAATGAGTTACCTTCAAATGAAAGAGGACTAAGTATTTATATCAGGACCATGTGTAAAAAGCTCCCTCTGGATGCTTGACACGTAGCCCTATCTTAACGACTAACTTGTCATGTTCAATTTTATCAATCCATAATCGCCGTAGGCCTATTTTTGTAGAACCAAAAGGAAGATTAAAAAGTTGTGATCTGATTGAACGTCACCACTTGTCACGTCAATCATTTTGTGCAGTAAATTGTTTGTGCAACTTGGTCGAGTGTGTATAGCCGATACCTATGGCATCAGATATATACTACAACAGAGAGGTGATGTGTTGCCTTAGATAACAATATCACTCCAAGTGAGGTATTTAAAGGCATGACATAATTGCCTCGAAAGTGGTATGTGGAACAAATGATATAAAGTAGAGCGCTAACCTTCCACGACTTCTTACTTAGTTGACTATCACTTGACCTACCTCGTAGGCTTAACAAACTTTTCATTACAATTGTAGCAATGGCGTAATTTCTCCTATTAGCATTAGATGTTAGTTGTTGGTAGAAGCCTTGCTTGTTTGAAATAGTCATGGGAATCGAAAACTGATTAATTTTGCTTTAAGTAAATACTTGACTTCATTTACATTAGCTGACCCAACAGTGTCGGTCAATATTTTAAGCTTTCCTGCTTGAACATCTACTCTAACACAATATCTACAATCGTTCTCTTGACAACTAGGATTGCTCGAGGTCCTACATTTAAGGACTCTTTTTCTTAAACTTATGCAATATGATTTATCGTGGTATTCAATTTTTCGAACTTATCAATCATGCTCCTCATGAATTCTTGTTGATGTTGCCTCTTGATTTCATCATTGTCAGAAAATATCGTCAACATAGTCTTCTCAACTTGCTGCATTCTTCGTGTCAGCTCGAATACCACATTGGTACAAATGCACATCCTTTAATTGCTTTCCCTATTTTGCTATAGATGACATAACAATGAAGTAACAAAAAGGATGGATTGCTTCATGGAAATCTTGACCTTCATTGCTCACTTTGAATAGGGATGGCAATGGTGCGGGTTGGCCATTTTCATCCTTCGCCCTGTTAGATATCTTTGTCACCTTGGTGTGTTAGGGATCGAGGCGGGGCAAGGTTTATCACAATTTTTATTTATTTATTTATTTTCCTTTTTTATATATTTAGTTAGTGAATATTATTACTTTTTTTTTTAAATTTTGTAAGAATAACTCGTGTTGTCTTTAAAAATGATGATATATCTTTTATTTTTGTTTAATAAAAAATTTAAATTTAAAATTAGCTTTAAACAAAAGGGGTAGTGGGAAAGGACTTTATTTCTCGTACCCGCTTCGAGGCAACGTTCTCTCTCTGTTCACTCGATTAGGCAGGTAATCTTCGTCTCATTCGTGTATTAAGTTAAATGGATTTTTTTTTATCATCCTTAACATTGAAGTGGATATTATGATACTTATTTCATTCCATGTCAATCTCTAAAATATCTGAATGGAACAACTATAGGAATCCAAACAATTATAACCACTATATCTATAAATTTGGGAGAAAATGCCAATAATTAATATAGAGAAAGGTGGATCTGTCCCTAACCTTTTCTCATTGCAATTTAATCCTCAATTTTTTATTAATTAGAATAACTCACCTATCTTCACGGATCCATCCAATTTTTCTATTAAGCCCCCCATATGGATCTCATTTTAATGAATTTTTTATCTCATCTAGTTATGCTACAATAGCGACATTATTTAAAAATTAAAAAGGTAAATCAGATTGTCAAAATTGAATACATCTGACATGGGCCATTGGAAATGAATATGGACCTTTTTACCGCCATTGTCTAACTCAAACATCCCCAAAAAATATATGGCAATAGCATAAATGGAAATCAATCATTTTATTTGTGGCATTGTTGATACACATGTCAATGAGAAGTGTGATATTGAGGTCTTAAATGTCTACTAAATTCAAACATAAAGGGCCCACAAAAGTTCAAAATGAGAATGAAAAATTAAAATTTAATGGAAGCCAAACAGGCGCTACGTTCGAGTAAGCTGATAAATTATCCTAAAAAGCTTAAGGCCCAAAAACGAAAGGGTTTTGGAATAAATCTAAGTATAAAACATTAATTGACAACAATAGTTGACAATCATGTGTTGTCAAAATCCTAACATGTGATGTAGAAAATAGTTTGTCAACCAATATTGTCAATCAATATTGTATATATAACATAATTCAGGGTTTTAATATGCTGCCTACCGAAGTTTATTAAAGTCCTGATTGAATACAAGTGAATACACCACGTGTGCATACATGAAAGAGCACATACAGGCAAAAGAAATTCTATTAATTTTAGGCATTTACCCACGAAATGAAGAATGAAGGAAAAGGAAGAGGAAACAAGAGGGGAATTAATGACGTAAGGGGAATTTTAGGAAAGTCGGTGGAGTTGAAAGTAGGGAAAAGTGCTCATGTTTCAACGAATAATAACACTGTATATGCCTCCTTAACTGGTTTCCGCACCCTATCTATCCTTCTTCGGACTCACATGACCCAGTACTCAATTTATAATCAAATATTCGTTTTTCATTTTTTTCATAATTGTAAGAATTTGTAATATTCTGTTACATGCGATGGAATTTAAATTTTGGGCAACCCATAAATTAGTTTATCGCCATTTGAATTTTTTGGGTTGTTAGTGCATTTTACATTTGATTTTGTTGCATGTTTTGTGTAATAAGATGATTTTTTGGTAATTTGTTAGAGTCCAGAGTGGATATGACTTGTCATAAGGCCCATGGTATAGTTCTAGAGATTGGTGCCGTTGTCATTGCAAAAGTAAGGTTCTTTTATTTGATATTACTTTTCCAAATCCGTACGAGAAAAATTCACAGGAATTATTAGGTATGAAGATTTTTTGAATTTAATGTTGACAATTGTTAGTGAATTGTTGAGCGATGATAAGACCTACTTTAGATGCTGGTTTCATAATATCTTCTGACAACTACTTATTGTTTGTAAGAAGAAACGATTGTGTTCTATTTATATCCGACATATTGCAAAGGTTTTGTATGTATGACAACCTCATGTTCAATGATTCAACCCACTTCCCATCCTAAGAGTTGATGACAAAAAAGAAAAGGGATACGATAAAAGTCTTATGTCTTGTTTTTGCTATGTGATTTAATTTATTACTGTACTTCTAAGTCTGAATTTCTATTTCCAAAGTTGCCTTCTCACTTAGGCTCTTGATATTAAGTTTTCTTGTAGAATCATCATTTATGTGAAAGCTAAATCCATATGATGTTTTTGCTTTTGCAACAGCTTGAAAATTTAGACCCCTGATGATGCGAACTCACGTAGCAATTGAAACTACGAAACCCATGATAGATTAGATCAAACTCAAGAAAGCCAAGAATCAATATTTGAAAAGCTCAACCCAATAAATTATCAAACCAAAGAACCAAAATAATCGCCAATAATATCTTGATCCCGTTATTAGAAAACTTATGAACCTTACTTAAATTATTAAACGCCACAAGAATTTAATTTTTGATAAGTTCAAAATTAATTCAATGAAGAATGAGTTGAAACAAATATGTATCGCAATAATATTTTATCAAAATTGTGTGTTATTACAATGAATGGAATAAGTTTTATTTATATGAGACTCATAAAACGTAATTAAAAACTGAACAAATATTCTAAATATCAAGAATTACCTTAAAATTGGAGTTTTAAATAAACTAAAATTCTTTTCAAAAATTGAAAAATTCGTCCCAAATTTGTGTTATGTGGACTCATAGTGTATGGACATGCGGTCTCATAGTTCATCCAAAAGTGCCACTCTGATTCTCGGTATAGAGGCATGCGGTCACATAGTTACTCTTTTTAGCTCATTTTATCTACTGTTTGGACCAAGTTGACCCATCTTGTTTCTTCTTTCAAACCAAACATAAAACTTGTTCATTTGTTTATCGTAATCGATGTTTCGTCCACTGTAGTTTGAGCAAGTAATCACACAGCTTCCTTAACATTTTTTGCTCGCGACTCGTCACTGGTTCTTCTTCCACGATCAATAGATCCTTGTCCTCACTAGCTCTCGTACCATGGTTCTCATCACTTGAAGTCTTTTATGCCCTTTGATAGATATTAACATTTTATATTACTTGTCTTCCTTATGTGATAAGATTTAACAAAAGGATGAAATGTTGGATCAAATTAACAACAAGCTTACAGGGAATGATGATTAGTTTTTTTGTTGTTGTAGATGTCTTTTCTTGCATTTAGAGCATGTTTGGGAATTGTTTAAATTATAAACACTTTTGGTCAAACTTAAGTTTTATACACATATTTAGTGTAACCCACAATTACTACATACTTATCCATCACTCATTTCTATTTGTTTGTGACACCTTCCAAACAAGCATAAAGTCAGCAACAATCAGTGTGCTTTTCACGCTTCTTGTTACAATAACTTAAAATAAGTTTAGGAATTGTTTATCATACTTGTAGCCTCTGTCTCTGATTCATAAAAAATGGGCTTCTTTCTATACCTTATTTCTTAAGATGCCGTATGCTTGATGTGATTACTTTAATGAGTTCATTTGATGGAAATTGATCGTATTAAGCTTGCCATAGAGATGACTTTAGAAATTTTTTATCGTATTTGTAGCCTCTGTCTCTGATCTAAAGAAACTAGCTTCTTTCTAGGCCTTATTCCTTAAGAGGATGTATGCTTGATTTGGTTTAGCTTGCCATTTTCTAAGGCAGATTGATGTGATGATGGCCTCTTGTTACTATGATATATAACTAAATAACGTTGGACGCTTCTCTTGGCTACTTCACCTGCTTTGAAATCATTCATAGAAGCAAAATACTTCAAAATCTCAATATTTTCATGTTTACAACATGTTTGTTATTGATCCAAAATTTCAAAATGTTACGTTGATGCATTAAAACTTGATTAAACATTTATTTGTGAGCTCGATCTGTCATTGAGAATTGATTTTTTATCATATGTAACAGGCAACAAGATGTCAGATCTACTAAGATTTACAAAGTATATATGCACTCATCCTTCTGCCCGGGTGACATTGTTAGAGCTTTAGTTGTATCCTTCATACTAAAATAAACGTTAATACATTTCTATGATTTTTCTTAAATCACTTCTAAAAATATGTATTTTACTCATGGAAATGCTAAAGTAAATTTACCTTTTGGATTGTTTTGCTATGAACTTCTATTGCAATTTCGTTGTCTTTATTTTGGTCTCTGAGTAAATTACCTAGAATGTATTGATTGGATGACATAGATTGACAATTGATTATACTTTTAGTCAGACATGTGAGCCTTAATTTATTTCATTGAAAAGCTATCCCTTAGAGATGCTCGAGCATATCATTTATGAATTGCAAAAAATGAGTTAGGTGTTGTATTTGCAGAAAGTGCAGCATGTATAATTTTCCCCGTTGTTCAAACTATCAAATTTGTTTAAGTACTTATTTGGTGATTAAAATCAAATTTTAGCAGATTTTGATAAAATTTTATGAAATGTGTGGTTGAAAAGTTGTAGATCTCATACATTGTGTGGTTAAAATAAGGGATAATTGTATCAAAAACCTCAAACCTTTCAAACACAAGCAGACTTTTCCCAAACTTTTGATCTGTTGCAAACGTTAACCCTAACATTTCCAAACGTTTTAAGAGAGGCCCTTTTGGACGATTTTCATCCAAACCTTCATTAGTTGACCACCCAAAAAAAGACAGCCACTTTTTACCATAATATGGGAGTGTAAATTCTTCCATACACTTTGTCTGCTAACCTCCAAATAAGTTATTGTTTACTTCCCTCCAAAATGTAGTAGAGTATTACCCTAATAAATTGTCAGTTTCTCACTCTTCATCAACATACTAAATTGAAGGTAGAAGAAATGGAAATGATAGTTTACAATCACGGAATCCCTGCTCAGATGAAGACACCGTGGACTAATTTGAACCCAAGCAGACTATTTCTTACCTGTTCACGCGGAATGGATGTGCAAGGTTGTACATTCTTTCTATGGTGGGATCCCCGATGTATCAGAGATCGAGGGAGCAATACCTGGTCTTCTACGGTCGAGGCAAGAGATGGAGGCTGAAATTAGACAACTTCGTTTGAATGGAGATGGTGTATGGATATTTAGTTTTGCAGGTTTGTCTGTGGAGTGATTGTTGTGTTAGGGTTTTTGGGGATTTTTTGCTGGATTTGTAATCTTCCTTTGGTAATAGTGTAACCTAAATTAATGGGTGTAAAATGTAGTTCTAATTGTTGTAGTGTTCTATACATGTCCATTTTTTGAAACTAATTTTCGTAGAAATATGCACGTGGTTGAGACCTCAAACGTTAAGTACATGGTGAAGTGAAAACCACAAACCTTTTGTCCATATTGAGTCAAAGGCTCCAATCGTGTTTAAAAATGGTAGAAAAGTCCCCATACCTATTACACTATTTACAGAATACATCCCATAACTTTAATAATATTTTCCATTACAAATGCACCTCAAAACATGTATATATTGCCGTCACACATAAAATTAAGAAATCAATATATCACATAACTAATTAATAGTAGAATCAAAATGAAAAGTATTTTAACACATATATAGTGATACTACAATTCTCAAAATATGAAATGCCAGAATTACATATTCAAAAACTTCAAGTACATTCGAAGTTCATAATTCATAAGCACAATTACAGATTATGAAGACTACACTACTGCCGACTTTTTTCTTTTGGGATTGTTTCCCGTTGAGGTGGCTGCACTTCTCTTCCACTTCTGCTCTTGTATATATGGTACTTCAGGAGGCTGTATCTGTGCAGTGCATGTTCTCTTGTTGTGTATAGCTTCTCCACACATCTTATATGTCATTTTTCATGCATGTTTTTGTCATTTTAACTCTAGTTGGTGGTTTAGTCTCAGATTTTTTCCTTTGTTTTTTAGGTCTACTTGCCTGGGTCTTCTTCACTGGTGGCTTCAATGAATTTTTCCCCAAATCAGGGCAAAGTTCAGGCCATTGGATGAATCACAGGACTGTATGCTCTTAGATATGCCTCTTTTTATAATATTCATCTACAAATTCATCTATATCTAGTTGCCTTGATAGCATACCAGAAATAGCATGTTTACATGGAATTTCACTCAATTTCCATTTCCTACATGAACATTCCTTCCTCACCAAATCCACACTCCACCTCAAACCATCAGTGTTACAAACTTCAAATTGTTTATTACCTACGAAATCTGCTCACATGAACTTAACATCTGATTTAGTTTTCTCAATTATCCCTACAATTTTTGGACCATATGCGGGATCCCATCTTTGAATTATCTCCCTCTTTGCAGTCATCTGTGTCATTTGCTGATATCTAATCTTATCCAATATTGTGATTATAGGCTTCTCTCTAGCTACTACAATGGAGGCATTGAAGGCTTCACAAAGGTTATTCAATAAGATATCGCACTTAGCATGCTACTGGAAATGGGAAATTGTCCATTGAGCTACTGGTTTCTCACTAAACCAATTGAATGCTTCTTCATTAATTGTCTTCATCTCATTCATATCTGCATTCAATTCTGGTACAGTAGTAGACTTGGCTGTAGCCCAGAATAAACTCTTCAAAGTTAGGCCTTTATGTTTAAGATTGAAATTGCTATACAAATGTCTAGCACAACATCTATGCTCTGCACCTTCACAGCATTGATTCAGGGCTTCAACCAATCCTTTTTGCTTGTCAGAAATAAAAGTCCATGCCCTTCTATTATACATTCCTATGTCAAATACGAAAAGTTCTATCAACCAATTCCAATTGGAACTGTTCTCTGCATCCACAACTGCCCATGCAACTGGGAAAATACAATTATTACCATCAATTCCTACTGCAGCCAATAATTGTCTCCCATGTGCACTCTTCAAAAAACACCCATCAAGTTATATCATAGGCCTACAACCAGCCTTGAAACCTTCTTTACATGCCCCTAAGCACACATACATTCTTTTAAACACACCTCATGTTCCCTCAACTTGCACTGTAGTTCCAGGGTTAGTTCTCTTCAACTCCTCACCATAGTCCCATAAAATCTTGTATTGTTTTTCAACAAGTCCATTCACAACTGCTGCACATTTTGTCC
>CAIGRP010118546.1:0-13977 GCA_903798385.1 Fraxinus cuspidata
CAAATAAAGCACCCCTCGTTTGGATTTTATCTCGAGAGGTTGTTGTTCCTTACACAATCGTCTGAACCTTCTTCTAATTGTTAGCAAGACCCGACTCTCCGCGCGAAACATTATGTTTATTGGATATTGTCATATCAAAGTGTTTTGGTTTTTATGCTTTTTAGTTTTAGATTTTAATATGGAAGAAAAACAACATTTCTGTCGAGAAAGAAGAACATTATTATCTTTCTTTTCAAGTAACTAAAAATCTAAAGGTAAAACTGTAATAGCTAACGTTATATTATGATTTTTCTTGTTATATATGAATTTTATTTGTACATTAAATTTTTAGAATTTTTTTGCCCCCGTAACGATGATTCTGGGCTTCGCCTTTGAAGATGATCCTTTATATCTATGCAACCATTTTAGTGCATCAGAATGCTTGAACCATCTTAGGTCTTGGGTTAGCCATGAACATTCTTGGCCCCATGTTTGGTCCATATTATTAGATATTATAATTTTTAGAATAGTATTTTATTAAAGAATGTGTAATTGAAAAATAAGGAAATATTTTTTTGTTTACGTGTAATATTATTTTATTAGAGAACTTGTTTAAAAAAGAGAAAAATATATTATAAATTTAACGGAGATCAAACGAGAGCTTAATGTACTTTAAGCATGATCCACGTCAAGTCTTGTACACACTATTGTGTACAAGATTGGGCCCACTGTCTTATAAAGGCAAACACTCTACACGCCACGTCAACACTGCACTTAAGTTAAAAAAAGCTTTTGCTCCACCCCTAAAAAAGTCATTTCTTAGGGTCTGTTTGATTGCAAATGTGTTATTTGGGTGGAAAGAAAATAAATTACAGGGAATTGAATTGCCTAGAATTTATGTTACTGGGAATTGTAATTAATTATGTTTAATAGGCATAATTTTCCACCTAAAAAATGTTGAAAGTTTGGTGTCCGTTTGGCTTCGTTTTTCATCAAAATTTTCATTATAATTTGATTGCAAATGTGTTATTTGGGTGGAAAGAAAATAAATTACAGGGAATTGAATTGCCTAGAATTTGTTTTACTGGGAATTGTAATTAATTGTGTTTGATTGGTATAATTTTTCACCTGAAAAATGTTGAAAGTATGGTGTACGTTTGGCTTTATTTTTCCTGGAAGTTGTCCATTAAACTGATAATTTTTTTCCATTAGGTTTACAATTTGTTCCAATTACCAAAAAAAATTCTAAAAAAAAATTACCATACTGAATACCATTCGTTTGGCTTTGTTTTGCATGAAAATTGTCAATAAAAATTTTTTTTTACAATTGTGTCTAGAATTTTTTCCAACTGCCCAAAAAAAAAAAAAAGTAGGAAAACCAAAACCCACCTAAAAGGTCGGAAAGGAAATTCATCAAAAAGCAAGAAAAAGTGCACGTGTGAAGGAAAGTGGGAAAATAATTTCCACATAAAATTTCTCCCATCAAACAAGGCAAAAGTTAGAAACTGGAAAATAAATACTTAGTTCTAGGGAAAACAATTGCTATCAAACACGTCCTTATAGTTTTTTCACTTTCTTCCATTTAAGTTGTGGTTTGGCTTCTCCAACCTCGACCCCACCCAACCCATTCCAATAAAATTAACTTTCCAACCACTCCAAATCTCACAATTAATATTTGAATAAAGCTAAGTGTACAACATGTGTTGTCAAAATCTTAGCATGTGATGTAGAAAACAGTTTTTTTTTAAATGGATGGATATGATGATGCCAAATAGGATGTCAACCAATGCTGTCAACCAATATTGTACATGTAGCATGATTCTTAATATTTATCGAGTTCTGAAATATTTATAATATTATTATACCAACCTGTGTAATATTTGTAATATTCTTTCCGCAACCTTTTGCTCTAGCGGCATTTGTCGTGGCCATGACCACCACATCCGACTAGTGTACTTCCACAATTTATTTTCCCTACTCGTCGCACAAGATTTTTATGTTTACCCTGGTAAATATCATTTGTTTTCCCCTCCTTTGAGCACACAAATAATTTTAGAGTAAGTCTTTTTGTTTTCTTGTTCTTTTGACTATTTCCTATTCTTGTACTAAATCATGTTTCTCGTGCACACTGATTATAGAAGCTATACATATACTCATGACTCAAATTCCCACCCAATACCCAACTTGTGGAATAAACACATTGTCAACACTTTCTGAATCCCTCTCAACAAGTAGTAAAAAGTCAAAAAGTTAAGGCTCGTTTATATTTTGTAATAGTAAGGGACAAAATTTTAATTTTCTTTTTAAATACTGTTATGCGCTTTACAATTCAAAAATACCAAACAATTCATTAATTTTCAACTTAACTTTAATTTTTGGTAATTAAATAACAACTGAAAAAATAATTTGTGGTTATGAATGAACTAGGGATGGGCAAAATCCCGAATCGGACTCGAACCGAATGAATACTCTACGGATATCTGAATAGAGAATCGAAGGGTTTGGTTCGATTCTTGGTTCTAGACTAAGAATAAGAATCGAATCTTCCTATTTTTTAAAAAAATTTATCTTAAATAAGTCAAATTATTTTATTTTTTAAAATAAATTTGCTAACTATTTAATTTAATTCAAACCAAAAATATGATTTTACTATTTCAATTTCTAGCCAAACTCAATTTAATCAAATTGACCTAACTTTTACTCAAATCTCTTATTTCGTAATGTCGTTTATGTTGTTTTATTATTGTGAACTCGTCATCTTACTCTTCCTGTGATTTTAACAGTCAAATCTATAAAAAAAACTCAACAAAGAGAGGTGTAAAAGATATCGCGTGATTGAACTACGTTATTTTGTAAGAGTAAAGATTGAACATGTTATTGTCAAATTATTGTAGCGTTGTAATAATATAAAAAAGAATTAATTATTATACGGAACCAGAGAACCGAATCGAACTGAATTGAATGGGACGAACCCGAACGGTTCTATATTTAAATTTTAACCCGACGGTTCCATTTTCTAAAAACTCAAAAAATCGGGTTTGATTTAGTTCTCTTTAAAATCGAACCGGATCATACCCTAGAATGAACAAATGTTGGTCATTCTCTAGTAATATTACAAAATAGAAAATATAATAATAAATTTATTTTGCCAACATAAAAATTGAATATCACCACAAAACAGCCACTAATAATATATCAATTAATGGGCGTCTGTAATATGAGAAATTATTTAAAAAACAATAAATAAAAATAAAAAATTGAAAATCACCTCAAGGACTATAAATTCTCTCAATAGTTGCAAGTTCAATATTGTTCTTAACTATATTTATTTTATTTTTAACCGTCAAAAGACAACGCATCACATATTACATGATTAAAATAAAAATCAACACACTAGAAAAAAATTGTAATTAAATAAAGAAGTACCTATGTTCGAGACTAGAATATAGGTACTAGTCAGTTGAATAAAACAAAAGTATAGCAAAACGTGGACACTCCTAAGGGGCCATTTTGCTTATTTCAGTACGTGGACACTTCTAAGGGGCCAATTTTGCTCATTTCGGTCAGATATTTGTGTACGCAGGTTGCGCCGGCACACAAGTTCAAGGTCCGAAGCTTATTTCGATCCGTGATTTGCATCCCCCGCGCGCGCACGTGGATAGAGTTTCTATGCTACACATTATTAAACCCTTCCAAAGTGCAATCATATTTAAATTGGTTTTTGTTTTAATCAACTTTCTATGTAAGACAAACATATTTTTTTGTTTTCCCACCAACAAAAACTCCTTTTAATTGTTATACTTTGAGCTTCAATTTCTTTTTCACCCGAGCATCAATTTTTTCAAGTAAATGATTTCGATGTACTCACGGAGGAAAATACAAATCAATCCTTATCTTCCAAAATAGCCAAACGGATCCCACTCAAAACTCATACCAAAGTCAGCCACATGTTCGTTTTCTCCAACAATTTTTTCAACGATCACATAACTTTCAATAGGATACCGTTCTTTACACCACTTGAAATGACTTGTTAAAAAGTAACACATTTTATACTCATGCTTAACAAGCAAGCAGTCAGTAAATTTTTGACTTGTGAGAATTGTTTCATTGTAACCTACTTGTACAACATAAAAGTAGAATAAATAACAGCTAAGAGCTTCATTTGAAGTGGAATGGCAGAAATTTCATAAATAAGAAGACACTGATAATATTTTTTGTAGTTCAAGAAGACATAGCTATGATTAAAGATTATTACCCCCTCTCAAGAAAGAAATAAAAATCTCTTTCAAATACATCAGCCCAGACCGAAAGAATTCGCTTCGATGCCCATGCCTACATGCTATATCATAATTTAGTTCATTTTGGGGACAGACATCAGCCAGCCCCGAAGAATTCATTTCAATGTGGCTTGCGGATCACTCAATCCACTAAGGAGTTTGTGTCACGCTGCCCGACCCAACTGAACAAAATGCTTGTTCTCAGGCTGAAGCAGCAGCTTTGCAAACTGGCAGCTCTTTCTCAACATATGGTGCAACCCTAAGAACAGGGTTTCTCTCAAAGAAATTCACCGGTTTGAGGTCGAAGCCTGATGAGACTACGGGCATCATGGGGAAGTCCTCTTGGCAAGGGACGTGATGAAAGCCCAATGTATACCACAAAACAATGTCCCTGTTCTCGATCGGTCGATCCCTGAAAATTCCAGTACAATTTTATGGGCATTAGACAATAAAAAAGTACGCAGTAAGATGTCATTGAAATGTCATTTTGGCGAAAATTGTTACCTGTCAGACCACACTTGAAGAGTATCTTCTCCATGACTCTGATAGGCAAACAAACCTCCCGACCATTGCTCAGACTTGTTATACTGAGTAACCCAAATTTGGTTGTTAGTAAATGCACTTCTCTTCTGGGGAGGATCTTCAGGATCGAGCAAACTAGCAGCCGTGCCAGCAGGAACCACCTTATAGCCAACAGGATTACCCACTTTTGTTTTCTTGTTCGGATTAACCACGTGGAATTCAGATGGATTGTACAACGACAACTTAATTTGTGCCTCTTTCTCAGTTTTAGCCACTTCCATGTTAACTTTCATGTAGCTCTTCCTTGGTGACTTCCCATTGGTGTATTCTCTCTGTAGATGAACATTTACAAAGGAATTATCTATGCCATCAATATCCATATCGAGGTAGAAATTGACGTAGTGATCATGCACAACTCCGATTATGTTTTCTGATAAGAGGGTGCCATAGAGTTCTTCTTCTCCGTTTACTTGGTTCATGTTCACATAAGAGGTGCCTTTCACAATCACTATGCCAGTGAGTGAAACCTGGACAGTTATTAGCACATTAGAATTAAGAATTATATAAACAATTTAGGCAAAACACAACTGCTAAAATAAAAATCATTTATTTCTTGACCAATGAATACTTCTTGAAAAATTGGTTTGACAATCAATTTATATGCTATAGACAAGCAACAAGTTGATGAACTACAACTATTGTGGAACTAGGAAATAAATGCAGAAAGCTCCACATTGTGGTCCTTATGGAACTTGATCCAAAAAACGAGAAGAATAATGTTACTTATACATAAGTAGTTACATAAAAGTTTACATATAGATGAGGTGTCAAAAAAATGGTAGGGGAATTTTTTTTTTTTTTTTTATATTTTTGAAAATATTCTAAATTTTAATCTCACATATGTAACTTTTATTTTTGAGAATTGTGCCTTCAAATCAATCAGCGTTGTAACATTATAGCAGTGTATTACACCCTGATTTTTACATAACTGAAAACTTGTAAATGCAGTCAACGCTTGCACTCAAGACTACGCAAGAGACATCTAGGTGCATAAGATACAAATGAGTCAAAGGTTAAATTACTAGTAATATATGCGCTCGACATATATATTTGACAGAACTTTGAAGAGACTTGCAAATACTTTAAAAACATAGTTAAAAATTTGTTGGAGTATTCCAGAATAAATAAATAATAATATTTGTATATAATGATTTACATACATATATAATGTGTAAAAAAAAAGAGACGGTAGTTTTTTTTTTTTTTTTGAAAAAATTCTAACTAAATCATATCTTACCACTTCATGTGTATTAAAGCATATATTATATACATGTAGTACAACCGAAACGAGAATGGGCAAAAAGAAAAATAAGAGGAACAGAGAGGTTTATGTGAAAACCCTAGAGGGGAAAAATCACGGACAGAGGAGGAGAAAATCTACTATATCAAAGATGAGTACAAGATAGGAGCATTTTGGACTGATACTCCAAGAAAACCATGATGAAACCCTAAAATACAACATATGTGTGTGTGCGGAAATAACAAGTTCTCATAATTGTAATTTCACTGTATATGTGGCACTGCAAGCTTTTCGGGGCCGGGCCAAACATAATTCGGGTCAGCATAGACCCTACTGTGTTTGGCAGATATTTAGGCTGCCAATTGCTAGAAAGATTTGGTAGATAAGGCCATGATTCATTCATTCATAGATACTGTGTTAATTATATATTTCTAGATTTTCTCCATAATATTGTATTACATTCAGTTCATAATTTATAACAATAGTGACAAGAGTAATATCACAGTGAAACGCATGAAAAGTTAATTTCACTAACCTTAACATGGATTAGTCCATCAGCATGGAATTCCCAGTCGATAACATAATCGTAGTTAGCAAGTGATGCTACCATCCTTGCAACTAATGACACCTTTGGTCTTGCCTCTCGTATCTGTCCAAAAAAAGTATAATTAGATGTAATAAGAATAATCCAACAAAGAAAATTTTAGATAGGACAGAGAATTGAACAGGACAATCATATTTTTACCTCCTTGCCTACTATTGGGCTTTCGGTGTGACGCCAAGCAGCGTCACCCGAGTAGCGCTCGAACAGACAGATCATGTTAGACCTAACATATGGTGTGCCATCAGCTGCAGCAAAGATGGCATCCATGTACTGGGCATTTCTTGGGCAATCATTAAGCGGTTCGAGGGCAAGGGATTGGAGCCCGAACCCATATTCACCGGCATCCATATAAGTCTTAAAGTACCATGCCTCCTCAGGGTCCATGTATGGTACAAATAGTTCAGATGAGAATCCTTTGTACATCACATTCCTCATCTTGCCAGTCTCAGAGTCGTGGACCCTAGCCCGAGAAATAATGACTCCGGCCCTTGGGTCAGGTTTCAAGTGAAATTCCCAATTTGCCCATTTTACCAAATGCTCATCTTCTATTACAAAGTTTGGACCATTTGGTTGCTCCATGGATATGGGGTTAGGAAGCTTAAATACTGGAGAATTTTCAGCCGAAAGACGATAGTCTGTCCCGGCTGCTTTCGGGATCGGAATGTGTTTGCCTTTGTCAACAATCTCAAGGACTTCATTGGTGTCCAAATCCACAATCACAACGATCCCTTCAATAGGCCTCATGTAGAAATTAGCAGTGCCTTCAGTATTGAAACATTCTAACTTAACTATTCTTCTTCCTTCCTCTGCCTCACCTGATGATGATATCACACATACACAAAACTCACTAAATTTAGCCCTTGTTTGGTCCAGATTAAAATCTGATTTTAATCAAAATCAAATTCCAACAATCAATATCAACTATATTGTTTCATGGGTCCACAACTTTTCAACCACACATTTCAAAAACTTCTATCAAATTTTACTAAAAATCTACTTTTAATCCAAACCAAACATCCACGAGCTCATTTTCATTTAAAATGCTACAAATGGACACAGATTCTAAAGCTATAATGACATGTTTAGTACATCGTACATCACACTTTTCCTAATCATATTTAAAATTATTGGGATCAACACCACAAGCAATAATCGATCGATTAAAATTAAAATCTGAACGAGAAAGCGGAGCCCAGATGACTGCATATCCTCCAGAGTGACATATGGGTACCCAGAGATATGGCTAGTATCCTGCTGCACCACCTCGCCGGTCTCAATATCCACCGTGAATATGTACGACTTCCCCGGCGGAGCGTGGTGGCAGATCAAAAATACTTTTCAACCACACATTTCAAAAACTTCTATCGAAATTACTAAAAATATAATTTTAATCCCCACCAAACACCCCCGAGCTCATTTTCAATTAAAATGCTACAAATCAACACAAATTCTAAAGCTATAATGACATGTTCAGTACATCGTACATCACTCTTTTCCTAATCATATTCAACTTTAGGTATCGAACGTCTTATTATTTAGTATAAGAGCATTTCCAAGAATCAGTAAAAAAGGGGGAAAAACGTACCAAACCATCCGGACGAGAAAGGCAAGCAAGCAACATTATTGGGATCAACTCCACGAGCAATAATCGATCGATTAAAATCTGAACGAGAAAGTGGAGCCCAGATGACTGTTTGCATATCCTCCAGAGTGACATATGGGTACCCAGAGATATGGCTAGTATCCTGCTGCACCACCTCGCCGGTCTCAATATCCACCGTGAATATATACGACTTCCCGGCGGCGCGTGCAATAACAGACGCTTTCCGTGGTGGCAGATCATCACCCTTTTTCCACTTAAGCACCACCTCCTTATCGGGCTCCTCGAGAACCAGAGAGTGAACTGAATAAACCGTGTCCTTGTAAAGGGACTTAATCACTTTCTGAACTTTGTTCATTTCTTTTATGGTTAAAGGGTCCAGAGGGTGGTGGGGCACATCCGTGGTATGGTCATGGCGGAGCGCAGTGGTGGGCTCGTGGATGAAATTGGGTTTCTTCCCCAGGATTCGATTCTTCGAAATACACCACGGCGAATTACTTGTGCACTCGAGTAACTCGGGCTTGTTCGACAGCTTATTTGGTACATGATACACAGTGAAAATCAAAAGAAGACCTGCACTGAAAATGAAAAACAAGCATCCCAGGAAATTTTTTCTTTCCATTTTCTCACTATTTTGAGTGCACTGCGTTCTCATGGGGTATCTCTCTATATCTCTATTTAAATACGGAAAGACAGAATCCAGTGCTTGAAGGGTGGGTGAAAATGGAGAATCACGTGGTCATACAATACTAGTCCAAGAAAATCCGGGATAGCACACTGGAATATTTTTGTTTCTTATTTTTTTGAATAATTTCAGACAATTATGGAACTGGTGGTAGGTGTATCTCGAATAACACGATGTTAGTTGAATTATTTACTTGGTTAAGGATCTATTCTAACATAATTTTCAAAGTTTTATATTTTTAAAGTTATCATTTATCGTCTATACATCAAATACATTTCAACTGTATCTCACAGCTAAAAGAATAAAATTATTTTTCAGTTTTATTGAGCAGGACTACGAAACGGCACGATTCAGGTTGAGTCGTGTTCGGAATCAACAACTCCACAATTCAACGAACCAATAAAATGAATATATTTGAGTTCAAATCTTATTATTCAATAAATTAAAATAAATAGATGTAATGTTAGTTGAGTTATTTACTTGGTTAAGGATATATTCTAACATAATTTTCGAAGTTTTATATTTTTATAAAGTTATCATTTATCGTCTATACATCAAATACATTTCAACTTTATCTCACAGCTAGAGGAATAAAATTATTTTGCAGTTTTATTGAGCAGGACTATGAAATGGCACGATTCAAGTTGAGTCGTGTTCGGAATCAACAACTCGAGAGTTCAATGTCGAACCAATAAAATGAATATATTTGAGTTCAAATCTTATTATTCAATAAATTAAAATAAATAGATGTAATCTTCCCTATCTGTTCAAATTAATATTAATTTAATCAGCTTATAAATAATTCCACCTCAACTACCACCAAGGGTTCAGATTCACGTGCGTCCTGCTTAGCTGTCGACTTTAGGTATTAAAAGATGAAGCGAAAGAGAAGTACGTTTCGTTTTCGGCTAAGGTACAAGTAAAATGACGCATGCGTGGCCCCGAACTTACCCAAATAACCGCCTCGTGAGTTCGGTTAAATCTGAGCATTAGCCACGTGACCCTCTCAATTGGATCAATTTCACCATATCTCTCACATGGACTATATGGCACCTTGGAATCGAAACAAATGTGAAAATAATTCTTAAATATAGAACTAAAATGAATGTTTTTGTTTTTGTTTTTGTTTTTGTCTTCTCTCTAAAATTTATATCGCAATATGATAAATTAACCATCGCCGTCAATCGAGTTGGAAATTCTCGATTTCACCATCTCCAACATCCATCCAGAGCCGCCAATCACTATCTGTTTTTCTCCTTTTTCACCAATGTCTTCTCTTTCATTACGCCTGTTGAAAAAAAGAAGCAGCAGCAATAGTCGTCGCCATTAGCGGCTTGAACCCATATGTAAGTTGTTGATTTCTATATATATATATACATATATCGGTATGATATACACGTTATTCGGTATTCAACAAGACGAGATAATATTTACGAGTTAATATTAATATTATATCAATCTTCAACATCAAAACTACAATAATGATTATATCAATGTCATCCCCAAAATTTTGTACTTGGAATTCTTTAATGCGAGTCACTTGGGTACGTTAGCAACCTTCCATCATTTGCCAAAAAGAATAAAATAATAACTTCACGAGAAGAGTAGGTTTGACTTCACCAAACTCATAAATTTGCATTATGTTAGTGGCCTGCACCTAACCAAAATTTATTTTTCATATTGGACGCTCGAATGAAAATAGAAATTCTTGGACCATATGTAGTTGACAATTTTCAATTACATGAACCAAACAATAAAAATATTACTATATTTATTGATAACAATTTGATACAATACATGGAGAAGTACATTGGATCCAACTTTCTTCTTGCAAAGTATGTAATAATACTTCTACGTGTTTTGTACACTATTAAACATTAAATCAGGACCGGAGAACGGAAAACTCTGGGCGGGCTGTATGATTATTGAAGAAGAGAAATTTAAAAATATTTATATTTCTTATTCAAATTATCAAATTTTATTATGTTGACTAAATCTATAATTAACATTTTCCATTAAAATTAACAAATCCAATAAAATATTCACCAATTGTTTCAAAGACAATAAAATATTCACCAATTGTTTCAAAGACAATAAATAATCGAAGTAAAAGCAACACATGAAAGAATTAAAATTAAGAATCTTGAAAATTAAAACTAAAGGTTCACAATTAGGTTACACACTATTCTTCCCACCAATCAAATTAGTCAAACTGGGTTTTTAAGAAATATCGAAAAATATTTGATAATCTTGCACTAAGAACCTTTTCTCCAGACAAAAAACTTGAAACTTTAACGTCTTGAATTTATTCTTGATTTTTCTCCTTTTTCTATAATTTTCTCCCCCATATTTATATGATGGAACCTCTAAATTTATGCTCTTTTTTCATTCGACAAGATTATAAAACTTATTACATGAGTAAATGAGAATAAAAATCAATTTTTAGATAGCTTCCCATATTCACCTCAAGTATTTAAATTGTTTGAACAATTCATAAAAGACTTTCAAGTAATGCTACAAAGATAAATTTTTACTTAACCAATGTTTGATCGATGTGTGTGCATAATCAATCTAATACGTATAAAGATTGAGTCAATTATTTAATTTCTCTCTCGTTGAATACACACCCTAAATGTGTTTTTCAATCTTATACTCGGAATGTTCATTTTAAGGTTGATATCACTACATCTATTCATTTCCTACTCAAGTTTGATTGAGTTTATTCAATGGAAGCTACTATTTCGATCTTTGATGATTCTTATTAGATTCGAGTGTTTTAACTTTCAAACTTTAACCAGGCTAATTAACTTCACCTTGATTACCTTTTTTTTAACTTGTTACACATTGAACCTGACCAATCTCCCTCTATCTTTTCAAAAGAACTGATTTTTTTTATATATATAGTATTTGCTAGAGAATTATTAAATTTGCGTAAATTTCCATGTGAATATGGCATTGTGCTGGTTCTCTACACTAGTTTGGAAACCTAACATCCCCTCATAAATATCACGTTATTGAGCAAAATATCCAATCAGGGTGAGTCATCATCGTAAGAGTCCATGCCCTTTCTTGCTGTCAGTGGAGTGGCTTGCTCATGGGCATGAGAATACCTCGTTGTGGTTGCATACCTAAAAACTCGAGTTAGATGGATTTATCAAGTAACTATCACTGACCCAACAGAGATCATGTTAAACAAAGCTAACTAAAGTCTATTTTGACCTAAAGATAATTTTTGTATCTAATTTTAATTAGCATAAATTCTTAAAGGACGTGCCTGCAGGCGGGTGGAAATTTAATATTCAAATCATGTTCCTTAGTGTATATTTGATGCGTTTAATTCATTATTTTCTTTTTATTCTTACGATATTTACCTACTTTTTTTTATACTTGTAATGATATTTAGCTAAGTTTATAAAAAGATAATTAGGATGAATACTTACTTCTACTAAAAAATATTTCATTTTTCAATTTTTTTTTACACATACCCAATTTTCTCTCAAAAATTACTACTTTTCCATCCAATGAAGAACTAAAATTCCAGATGGTTGGCCTTTATTCCCTCCCATTCTTTATCGCGGCCAAACAAACGACTACCAACATCAATAGGGACAAAACTTTCGATTTCACCCTCTCCTCCATCGTCCCCAAAATCTCTGCCAATCGCTATCAATTATTTAAAGGTTCAAATCCAATAAAAGTAACTGTTGAAGAAAACTAAACATAATCTAATTTTTTTTCAAAAAAAAAAAAAAGCATCAATTTTAATTTTTTTCTTGGTCGTGTTTCTTTAATTAGTAAACTATAACACACTATAAATGTTGATTATAACCAAAGAAGTTGAATTTTCTTCTCTTATTTTTAAAATATGAATTTCTATAATGTGCTTTTAGAAATCCTGATTCAATATTGCTTGTGGCACAATGAAGATACGTATTAATATTAACGAGGCAAATATTACCTTAGACATAGTTTCTTGTTGTATTTAATCCTTTCGTCTTACTAATAACAAGATACACTCGGAAATTACATTGAACAAGAAAAATCAGTTCTAATTTGATAAAAGGTTTTAAGAATCGACGCAGTGTTTGATCACTTAAGAAACATTTGTATAAGGCGAATTATCCATGTGATAGAATTAAGTTGTCTTAGGCAAGATATTTTCACGAGTCATATTTGATGTTTTGAAGGGAAACAAAGAATATTGTTTTATTTTGTTTCCTTGCATGTCCTAACTATATAAAAGAGGCAGTTTTTTTTTTTACACGCATTGAATTCTCCTATCGTCAACCAAAACGACGTCGTTTGCTTCTTCCTCTTTTTGTTTTGAGCTTCTCTTCTGAATTACTTCTTCTTCTTCTTCATCTACACACTGATTGTAAATGCTTTCCTTTCTTTTGCTTTTTGGATTAGAGGTTGTCTTCGTGAGCACACGGCCGTGTGCCACCGTTTCTGACGGAGACACAGGCTATGTCTCATGTCTCCGTGAGAAACGGAGGTAGACGGCGTGTCTCCGTGAGGCAAGGGGAGACATCATGTCTCCGTGAGGCATGGAGGCAGACACGCTGGCTCCGTTTCTCACGGAGGCACTCCGTGAGGTCCAATCAATTTGACCTTGTAAACAGCCATGACAGATGCTCTGAAACCTGACTTAGCTTTCAGGCCAAGGGTTTTGGAGATGCTCCTCACAGATCCTAAAGAGGACGGGCTCCTCAGAAAGGCACTTGTACTTCTAGCTTGTAGTGGCGCGCTTCTGAGCATGCAACTGTTGGGAAGGCTTGCAGTTGCCATGTTTACCTAATACAAACATGTTCAGCATTTTGATAATTAGTCTCTCCAAATTAAAAGTAATTCTAGGATTGTAATGGTTAAGACAGTAATTACAAACAAATGGGAAAAAAGTCCGTATATTTCATTCAATATGGTAGATAACATTTTAATGCAAAGTTTTCCTGTTGGTTCGGTAATGGAAGTAGGGTGGAATATCAATTTTGTTCCATCATACATGAAATA
>CAIGRP010118556.1:0-16608 GCA_903798385.1 Fraxinus cuspidata
TTATTTATTAGAATTTCGCTTAGAAGACAAAACTTGATTTGACCATTAGTTACAATTTTAATTTAAATTGAAGTTAGGTTAGTTTAAAAATTTATATTAGATAATAGTCTCTGTGGGGCGATATTCGGACTTGATAAAATCCACTTTATTACTTGTCACGATCCGTACACTTGCGGAATTTCAACGAACAGTGACCTCTAATTGTAAGTTTAACATAGCATTCTTTTAACATGTTTGGTAAGGAGGTGATAATACCACTCGAAAGTATTGAGTAGATGATGACAAAATCTTAGGTTTTTATACTGATTGTGAGGGTCATTTTGGATAGCTTTTACATTTTGTAGAATACTTCTTGAGTTGGCTTCCTTTGGAAGCTCTTTTAAGCATCAGATAAAGCTATGTAAAAATTATCCAAATAGATTCAAAAGAAATTTCTTAGTTTCAAAATCTACTTTAGGCTTTCAAGAAGCCATCCTAAACGGTCTATATTTTGGCCAACCATATGCTCATAGTTACATATTTCCAAATTCTATATCTAACATCATCTTGCAATTACATAGAGAGATGCACAGTCATTTGAACATCATTTCTTTATCAATAGATAGGGCTTGGGAATCCAAAGTTCCCCAACAGGTCTAGGTTGAGACCTAAAATTACTTCTAGGCTTAGATGGTGCTTCTACTAAAAAATATGCACACCCATATAGTAATTATTAGTGGAACAATATGGTGATCTTTTGGTTGCTGAATCTTTCTTCTGCAAATTTGTATGTTTTATTTGAATATTTTGATTATAACACCATTCATTCTAGGATGAGATTAATGACTGTGGTCTATTCAAGGATGGCATTCCGGTTCCATTGGTGATGGTGCCTGGTTATAAATGTCTTTAATCTAGGATGTAATAGATAGAAAAGGAAAGATGGAACTACTGGAACATCTGTTGTTGCAGAGAAGTTTACTATTCTGCATAGCAACAGTCACCTCTGGTTTACCAATGGTTTTATTTTATCTTATATGTCAAGAAAAAAAAATTAATATCCATTTCTTTCTTCTTGAAGCTTGCTATAACTAAAGTCCACAGGTAAATAAATAATGAGTTGTGTATATTGGTCTCTTTTTATCTTTTGTTTACTATAGTTCTTTGCATTGTTACCTTGGCGAAGCTTGCTGCAGTGACCATGGATGAGAAGGAAACACAACTTTCGCATAAGTGGTGCTTTGGATAAATTGCGCAAGGTATGCTCCATGGTATTCTTATATGTTTGCTTTTCTAAAACTAATGTTCTTGGTCGACTCTTGATACCCTTTATTTGTGGTGTAGTATAAGTGGAAGGTTTTAATTGAATGATTTTAGTAGTGCATTAAGACAACATCAAAACCTCGATGCTTGGAAGTTGAGTATATAGCCTAATATTAGATGTGTGGTCTGCAATTCTCTCTCTCTCTCGGTTTTGTAATCATAGAGATTTGAACTTGTTATTTTTGTAGATATTCTTATGGTGTTGTGGTGGAGATCATTTTGAGCATATAACTTGGGGTTTGAACTTATTATTGTGTTATTATTGTTATTTTGGACACACGTGAATGCATACGAGTGTCTTTTAGAATATTGGTTGCAGCATATTTCACATTTAATGTGAATTTTACTTATCGAAGAGAAGAAAAATGATATATGTAGATGTATGAAAATGTGGAGATATGATTATGAAGAATGATGAACCCCTAGTTTATGAGGTCCGTGACTAGCCCAAATCTTTTATATTTATCTCAATGGAATCCTTTTGTGTCCAACTTTGTTATAATCTCTATCATGATCATGTTTTTGCATATAGTGAAAACAAAAGGATGTATTACTATGCGATTTGTAGTACATCTTTTATACTATGAAGGTACACTTGATGATTTTATATTTTCCATTCCATTAAATTTGGAATGCTTCCTGTTAGGATCTGGAGTGACCACTAAGATTCCAAGTTCTAATAACAATTAAGTTTGATGTCTTCGATACTTAATTCTCTTCCCACGGTTATGGCTGTACTAGTATTAGCATGTTAATTAGTGTTTCATCGACTTAACTAAGCATCTGCGCATCTATTGTAAGTTCCTAGATCTTCAACTTTTATATTTTTACAATAATAGGTCACTTTCGGGCTTGTCTCCCAAAATACAAGACAACTACTGCTATGATGACAACCCACACCTTGCTACTTGTAGCATTTCAATCGAAAAAGCAGCCTACTCAAGTTGATGGCCGGGTCCTCGAGGTACCCAAGGTGATTATTGACCAGTCCTTTGATGGATCTTGGCCAAGTTCTTTTACATTGCACATTTACAATCGTTCCATGTTCTTCTACTTGCAGTTAAAGGTTGACACAGGTGAAGATTGCTTTCCTCATAATGGTTGGTGGAACTTCAATAACAAGGTACTGTCCTCTGTATTCTACAACAAAAATTAAATTTTTTTGACAGAAGGGCATAAAAAAAAAAGGACAGGGGGGTATTTGGAATCCATATTCCGTTTTGCTTTATTTTGGAATTTTACTTCCTGTGTAGACAATTGTTATATTTTCTAACTTATCAATTGAGCACTGTAAGTTCTCTCTTGAAGAAACTTTATAGAGCCAAATGGATAGATAGTTGGCAATTGTCACTTCTCTTCAAGTTGTGATATAAGCTATATTTTGAGTCCGTTTGGTGCACAGAGAGAATGCATTTTTTTGACGTAATATGATGGAAAATATATGATTGAAAAATAGAGAAAAGTTATTGATGTAAACTATTAGTTTATTGAAAAATGTGTAGTTGAAAATGAGTAGAAGAATGAGAATAAAAACATAAGGTGGCTCAAACGGGGGTTTTACAAAGTTGAATGGAATAAAAATCAAAGTTTTTTCTCTTAATTTCCTTAGCAAGTCATCAGTTACTTATTGTTAAAATTGTATTAAATTTGTTCATTGGTAAATAAAGTCAGTTGACTTTGTGGAGTAGGCAACAAATCTGATACCTGGAGAAATTAAGAAAAAGGGGTTGTTTATTGATTTCTGAAAGCAATTACTGGGAAATGTAAAGTAAAACAGATTAAGTAGACTCTCTTCTACCACTCAGCTCTTGCCCCCGTCTGTTTATAGATTCTTTCCAACTGTTTGGCCTCTTCCCAGCCTGCATTAATAACAGAATTCTGTTGCATATTCTTCTCAATTCTTCCGGGCTCTTGGAGGCCTATCATTACCCCGAGCAACTTGTCCTCAAGGTGGAAATCAAGGCCAATTGTTTCATTGATCACAATCTGATTTGAAGATTGAATTTGCCGACCGTCACATTTAATGGCAAAGTTGGAATTCAATCGAGCAACTATCACAAGTATAGTATCCAAGGAAACTCTATAGCCCATTGCCCCTACCAACAAAATTTCCCATTTTTGATTCAGAGATGGGTCAGGAACCAATTTAGGGATTGAAGAGAGAGTCGCTGTTATGAGAATTGGGGGAGAGACGATGTATTCATATTGCAAGAAGAAAACAGATTTATATTGCAGACAGGGCCTGGTTTTCCTTGGGCTTCCCTTCAGCCATCTTCAAAATAATTCCCAATCCATTGGGCCGTAATGGATAAACTTCAGCCCAGGTGTCTGGTTTTAGCCCATTAACCAATGTACTCTTCAAAAACCTCTTCTGAAATCCCCTGTAGTTGGCGCCTTGTCCCGGCTCAATGACCAGGACAAAGAGTGTTTTTCCGGCCTATATATCAAATGAACGCCAGTAATCTGCCACCAGTTTTTCCTGAATAACGGCCAAGAATTTTTCACACAGATTTTCTTCCTGTGTTAGGCGAAAACGTAGCAGTAGCCGTTGTCTAAACTGTTCCCAAGTTCGAAATGGTGTCCTCGCCTCAGTCCATGGCAACCAAGAAAGGGCATCTCCATCGAGGCTTACACCCACTGCTCCGAGCTTCTCTTTTTCTGTCGATCCGTTCACTTCGAAGTACCTCTCAGCTCGGTGTATCCATCCATCTGGGTTCTCTCCGTTCAAAATTGGCGTCTTGAGCTTGTGAACATGCCTCCAGTCATTCCTCCTTTGGTACTGACCAGTGGTTAATGTCTCCCTTCCATTACTAGCTTCCCATGTTCCTTCTACTTCCAGATTCTGTTTCGGTACTGCCTTGGAAAATGTCAGTGACTCCACATCTTTCTGAATTGCCTCCAGTGATTGCGTTATCTTGGCCATACTCTGGGTTAAGTACTCCACTGCTCTTTCCAGTCGAGGTAAGCACAGAAGTTCTGTTTCAATTCCTTCAGCTTCTTCTCCATTGCTTCTACTCTGATTTATATCGCCTTCTCGGCCATCAGATCGAACGTGCTCTGATATCATTTGATAAGGTTCTAACTGGAAAAATGGGCATATTTGTGTAAGAATCAAAGGAAGAACAATATATTTATTGAATTAAAAGAAATTACAGTGCCCAGGAGGACTTACCCGGGGAAGGAAAAGCAGAAGAAGCAAATGAAGGAAATCCCCAGCAAAATCAGAAGATTAGAAAGAAGAGGAGGAAGAAACGGAATTACCTAACATTTGAAATTGGAAGCGTCGTTTTGTTTAACTTAAAACGGTGTCGTTTTGTTTTAATTGAAAATGTAATAATTGAATGCATTTATTTCATTTCTGTTGGGAGAAAATACGCTTTTTGTGCTGAGTGTATATATATGTGTATACTCAATGTAATTGGTGTGAATTTTGTTGTGGAAATTCTATTTTTAGTGGATTGAATTTGCAATTCACTTTATCTCTCATCTCTTCTCACATTTTTTCATCATTTTTCCCTCCCCATTTCTATTTTTCTTCGTGGATTTGCTGATATAATCAACTAGCTTCAGCCGAGTTCAGTGCAGAGAGGTTGCAGTTGAAAGTGGAGCTATTTTCAGGTCTGGATCGTGACAAATTGGTATCAAAGCAAGCGTATATTACTGGGTAATTGAGCGAAATGGATACGAGGTCTAAAGCAATGGATGAGCACTTGAAAAAGTTGGACCTCGAAGTGGCAGATTTTGGTACGAGTTTTAAAGTAGTTACTGGGAGGTTGGAGAATAGGCTTGAGTCTACAGATCAAACACTTTAGGTTTTGGGTAATAGACCAAAGAAAATTGAGGATGTAGTATTGGAATTGAACCTAAAAGTATGAGAAGGTAGTTGCATTCATGGCTCAAATCTCTACTGATTTGAAAAACAACCAGAAGAACAAAGGAATGACAGATTCCATAATCGAAGGAAGCCTGGAAGTGAAACTTACATCCCAGGATCCAGTAGCATGGAAGCTAGTGTAATTTCCAGAGGAGAATTGAAGGGGAATGCTAGGCTGCCTAAAATTGATTTTCCTCATTTTGGAGGAGAAGGCCCTAGGGAATGGTTGAGGAAATATTTTCAACTACATCAAATTCCAGATGAGCTTAGAGTAGGAGTGGCAGAAATGTACCTGAAGGGAAGGCTTCTGGTTTGATGGCTTCATAGCCAGTCACTCGGAAGCTAGTTGGAATTTGTTTTCTGAGGAGCTGTGCAAAAGGTTTGCTGAAACCACTAGAAAAGAAGTAGTAGAGACCTTCAGCAAGATCAAACAACTTGGATCTATAGGTGAACCAGGAGAAATTTGAGGAGCTTAAATCACAGGTGATGTTAGCTTTACCTCATGTTCTTGAATCATACTACATTGCTGTGTTTACAAGTGGATTGAGAGGAGAGATTAAATATATGGTGAAGATGATGAAACCTAATACCCTGGCCAAGGCATTTGAGGTAGCTAGTCTACAATAGTTAACCATTCAAGCCATAAACATTACCAAAAACCTAGGAGTTTTACCCCTAACAAGTGGAACCCTTACCCCCCCCAAAGTCACTTGAAGAAAACAAACCCAAAGAACCATGGCCAAAAAATGAATAAACCACTAAATAGCTACAAAACTATCACACCTGCTGACTTCCAAACCAAAAGAAGCATGGGGTTGTGTTACAAGTGTGATGAGAAATACACTGCATGACATGTTTGTAAGAATAAAGCCTTGAATTTTATATTGGTAGATGAAGAGGATGAGGGTGAAATAAAAGAGGAAAATGAGGATGAATCAGATGAAGAAGAAGTCATAGAAATATCTATCAATGCCCTTGCTAGGAATCCAAGGCACAAAACCATCAGAATTCTAGGAACTTTGAAAGGAAGGATGATATTTATTTTAATAGATAGTGGGAGCACTTATAGTTTTATAGACGAGAGGTTGGCTAAGGAGTTGAACTTTCCTATAGAGGGATCTAAAACCATGACAGTAAAGGTGGCAAATGGCGAGAAACTGGAGAGTAAAACTCTGATTCACCCACTGATTTGGAAGGTGCACAGCTGGGAGTTCCAATACAAGATGGGGGCCTTGAAGTTTGGTGGGAGTGACATGGTACTAGGTGTTAACTGGATGAGTCAATTTTGGCCTATCTTATTCAACTTCAAGTAAGGATATGTTGAATTCAGACACAAACTGGAGGAAATAACATTAAGAGGTGAGATGGCAGAACCTCAAGTAATAATGGTAGAGGTAGAAGCAGTGCGAAGTTTATTCAAGGGGCAACACTATAGAGTTGTTGGATAGTTGTATTCCATCATTGAGAAGGAAGGGGAAGAAATTCCAAACTAAGTCATTGAAGCCCTTTTATACAGAAATCTGAAATTGAAAAGTTAGTTAAGGAAATGCTAGACAGTGGGATAATCAAGCACATCAACAACCCCTTTGCATCTCCAGTCCTCCTAGTAAAGAAGAAGGATGGATCATGGCGATTCTGCGTGGATTATAGGCAATTGAACAACCTCACCGTCAAGGATAAGTTTTACATGCCCCTGATTGACGAGGATGAGTTGAATGGATCCAAATTCTATTCTAAAATCGACCTTCGGGTAGGATACCACCAAATGAGAGTTACAGAGGT
Source organism: Fraxinus cuspidata (assembly GCA_903798385.1). Classification (NCBI taxonomy): domain Eukaryota; kingdom Viridiplantae; phylum Streptophyta; class Magnoliopsida; order Lamiales; family Oleaceae; genus Fraxinus; species Fraxinus cuspidata. The sequence continues at coordinate 6,959 of CAIGRP010118556.1, forward strand.
CGACACCCATAAAAGTGTTTTCAAAACTCACAAAGGCCTATATGAAATTAAGGTGATGCCCTTCGGTCTCACCAATGCCCCGCCACTTTTTAGAGCCTCATGAATAAAGTATTCAAGGATCAGTTAAGGGATTATGTGTTGGTGTTTTTTTGTTTTGACATTTTGGTTTATAGCCAAGACATAACTTTCCATCACCACCACCTTTAGATCAGTGTTGGAAATTTTACAGAAACACTAGTTATATGCCAAGAGATCCAAGTGCAGCTTTGGACAGACACGGGTGGAGTATTTGGGCCATATAATAAACCAACAAGGAGTGGCAGCCGATCTTATCAAAGTTGAGGCAGTGGCCTATACCAACGAACATCAAACAATTAAGGGGGTTTCTAGGCCTCACAAGGTATTACATGAAGTTTGTTAGAGGCTATGTGATCATAGCCAGACCACTCACTGATTTGCTAAAGAAGGACAACATCCATTGGACAGAAGCAGCTCACTCAGCCTTTGCGTTGTTAAAAGAGGCAATGAGTTCTACACCAGTATTGGCTCTCCCTGATTTCAGCCAACCATTTATAATAGAAACCGATGCTTGTCAAAGTGGCATAGGAGCAGTATTAATGCAGGGTAGAAGACCATAGCTTACTTAAGCAAAGCTATAGGAGTCAGGAACCTGGGACTGTCTATCTATGAGAAGGAGTTGCTAACCCTAGTAACTGCTGTATACAAATGTAGGCAATACCTAGAGGGTCACGACTTTATGGTGAAGACTGACCACCAAGCTCCCAAATACTTACTTGAACAAAGGATTAATACCCCATTCCAACAGAAGTGGCTTACCAGACTTTTTGGCCTCAGTTATGAAAGAGAAGATCCAATCGCTGTTGATAAATCTAAAGTCTGACATAGACTTCACCTATGAAAATGGATTGCTGAAACATAAGGGTAAGATATATATTGGAGTTGGAGGGGACATCAGATCCAAGTTAATTCAAAACCTACATGGTCACCAGAGGGAGACCATTCCGGTATTCACAGTAGCCTTTATAGAGCAAAGCAGTTTTTTACTGGCCAAGAATGAATTAGGAGATTAGACAAGTAGTACTGTAATGTGAAGTTTGCCAGCGTTGCAAGGGAGAACATGTTTCCTGCCCAGGACTGCTACAACCCTTGCCTCAACCCCTGCACTCATGGAGCCATATCAGCATGGACTTTATCGAAGGATTGCTCAACTCAGGAAGAAAGAGTACCATTCTGGTTGTGGTTGATAGATTCACAAAATATGGGCATTTTCTGGCTATGACATACCCTTTTCAGCTTCAACGGTGGCTCAAATGTTCCTAGACAATATTTACAAGTTATATAGGATGCCCAAAGTATAATTTCTAACAGGGACAAGATATTCACCAACAAATTCTAGTTGGAACTCTTCCATTTCCTAGGCACTAAGCTTCAGTTCAGCTCTGCCTACCACCCCCAAACAGATGAGCAAACAGAAAGGGTCAACCAATGCTTAGAAATGTATTTGCGCTGTTCGATTGACCATCACTCTAAGCTGTGGGGAAAGTGGTTGGCTCTGGCTGAATGGTGGTGCAACACTACCTACCATACTGCTATCCGAATGACTCTATTTGAAGCCTTATATGGTATGAAGACTCCCCAGTTGGCATTAGAGCCCTACCAACAATGTAGCTGCAGTGGATGAAATTCTCCAGGAAAGGACCAACTACTTAAGGAGAATCTATCACAAGCAAGGGCTCGAATGAAACACTACACTAATAGAAATCGAACAAAAAGAACTTTTGAGGACTTGGATTAGGTTTTAGCTGTACCCTTTTGCACAACAGTTAGTGGAACGCAGATCTAATTAGAAGCTAGGGGCTAAATACTTTGGCCCGTATCAGATCACTAAGAAAGTTGGAGAAGTGGCTTACCGGTTGGCTTTACTAAGGGATCGAAGATCCACCCTATGTTCCATGTCTCATTGTTGAAGAAACAACTTGGAGAAACTGTAATACCAGTTTTGCAACTACTTGAAAGGCACAATAGTTCCCAGACAGAGCGTCATCCCCTTGCTATCTTATAAACCAGAATGGTACAGCGAAGGAATCAATTGGCAGACCAGTGGCTTGTTCATTGGTCAGATTTTTTCACCAGAAAGTGCTACCTGGGAAGATGCAGATTGGATCAGACATCATTTCCCTGTTGATGGATCTTGGGGACAAGATCAAAGTGAGCGGGAGGATTGTCACAGAGGACTTACCTGGGGAAGGAAAAGCAAAAGAAGCAAAGGAAGGAAATCCCCAACAAAACTAGAAGAAAAGAAAGAAGAGGAGGAAGAAACAGAATTACCTAACATTTGAAATTGGAAAGGCGTCATTTTGTTTAGCTTAAAATGATGTCGTTTTGTTTTAATTGAAAATGTAATAATTGAATGCGTTTATTTAATTTCTGTTGGGAGAAAACACGCTTTCTCTGCTGGGTGTATATATATGTGTATACTCAGTGTAATTGTCGTGAATTTTGTTATGGAAATTCTATTATTAGTGGATTGAATATCTCTCATCTCTTCTCACATTTTTCATCATTTTCCTCCCCATTTCTGTTTTTCTTTGTGGATTTGGTGATATAATCAGCTAGCTTCAGCTGAGTTCAGTGTAGAGAGATTGCAGTTGAAAGTGGAGTTGTTTTGAGGTCCGGATCGTGACATACATCAAGGAAATAAGGGCTAAAACTATCCTAATCCTTCTCGTTTCTTCTAGCATAGGTACACTTGATAGGTGACCTATCAATACCCTAGGGTTCCGAATAAACCCTGTCCTCACGGTTGAAATCAAGGAATTGATGTTTAAGGCTGCTACGGATTCCCAGGAGGCTTAAGAAGTTTGGCAGCCCCTTTTACCCAATTGGATTCTTCTCCCGCCACTTATGGTACAATCGTTTTCCTTGCAGCCTTGGCATCATTTCACCAGAGAATAGATAAAAGGGCTTTCCCTTATCGACGCCATCAATTTCAGCTTCCCCTAAAATTACCAATTGACAGGGTTCTAGTATATTTTTGCCTTCGTAGCCAACTGTGTATTTCTCCCCCCACCATCACGGATCTCGTAGGGAAGGGTTCCGCTTTCTTTCCTTCCCATTGATTTGGGACTGGAAAAAATTTGATGGCCTTTTGGGCTGAATTCTCCCTTCCAGCTTTTAAGTTGTTGCAATCTTCAATTATTTGAGCCATATCCATGATTTGGCCAAGTCCCCGTGGACATAACAATTGGACTTTATCCCTTATGTCTTATTTCAGCACATTTATAAACGTTCCCTCCAACATCCCCTCCGTGATATCCGGCATAGGTGCAGCCAAAGCTTCCAACGAGCTCCGGAACCCTGTCACTAATCTCCCATGTATGCCCTAACCCATCGCCATCGTGACTCTACCACAAGTAGCTTCATTAGATTCTTCTAGTGGTGTTCGGTGATTGGTCTGGAATGGGCTCGTTGGAATCCGTTCTTCTGTAAAGCATCTACTCATCTTTGCTTTCAGATGGATGAAGGCTACTACAATTTTCTAGGGTTGCCTCCACTGTCTGCATCATCTTGGCCATATTCTATGTAAGATGTTCTGAAAATTTTTCCAATTTGGGAAGGCATTGCATCTCCATTTTCAATTTCTTCGTCTTCTTTTCCATGATTTTATTTTCTATCTTCATTTGGGCCAATTGATCGACGTGCTCCGATACCATTTGTTAAGGTTCTAACGGGAGAAATTAAGAACAAAGGGCTGTTTATTGATTTCTGAAAGCAATTATAGCAAAATGTAAAGTAAAACAGATAAACTAGACTCTCTTCTTACACTCAAATCTTGCCTGCCTACCACTACAGTTTGCCCCTCTATTTATAGATTCTTTCCAACTGTTTGCCCTCTTCCCATTAATAACAGAATTCTGTTGCATATTCTTCTCAATTCTACCGGGCTCTTCTAGAATTAGAGGCCTATCAAAATTTTTTCTCTTAATTTTCTTAGCAAGTCGTCTGTTGCTTTTTGTTGCTTTTTGTTTTTGGTATATGCCTAAAGTTGTATTAAATTCGTTCATTGGTAAATATAGTCAGTTGACTTTGTGGAGTAGGCAACAAATCCACCTACCAAAAAATGCTAATCCATTATAATGCAAATTATAATTGTTTTTTTTTTTTTTGAAAATCGACCGAAGAACAGGAATAATGTTAATACGAAATCATGTTGTGAGGGCGACGCAACAGTCTTACTTCTAGAGGAAGGAAAAAAAATTTGGAAACGACATTCCCATTACAATAAGAGCTTCTAAAAAACTAGCTTTAAAAGCAAAGTTCCTTTTTTAGTGCAAGTTATCTTAAATGTTTTAAAAAACTTCATATTCAGTATTTATCCATTTTCATAGGCAACTTCACTTCATCAACATGATCATTGCAACAACTTCTCATTTCTTCTTCTCCATGGCTTCTTTATCCAATTTTTGATCTCAAAAATATATCCTAACTATATAAAAGAGTGAGTTTTTTTTTGTACTCACGTTTAATTCTCCTATCGTCAACCAAAACTACGTCGTTTCAGTATTCATCTCGCTTCTCTTATTTCTTCCTCTATTCTCTTTGGCTTTGTGTCTTGCCATATCTCGCTTGTCTTCTGCATTACTTCTTCCTCTAGACACTGATTGTAAGTGCTTTCCTTTCTCTTTGCTCTTTAAGTTAGAGGTTGTCTTCGTGAGCACAAGCCGTATGCCTCCATTTCTGACGGAGACATGCTGTGTCTCACGCGAGAAAAGGAGGCAGACGACGTGTCTTCGTAGACACAGCTGTGTCTCCATCTCCGTGAGAAATGGAGGCAGACGGCTGTGTTCGAGTGTCTCACGGGGAGACATCGTGTCTCTGTGAAGGACGGAGCACACGGCGGGTCTCCGTATCTTTAATTTTTGGTATTTTTATTTTGGAGACACAACACGAAGACACCACCGTGCGCGCAGAGATACAGAGGTGTCTCTGTTGTACACAGAGACACGGTTGTGTCTCCATTGTACATGGAGGCACCCGCCATGCCTCCGTCCCTTACGGAGACATCGTGTCTCCGTGAGAAATGGAGGCAAACAGCGCCCCTTCATGCCTCACGGAGACACAGGTGTCTCGGTGAGGCACTGAGGCGAGCCGTGTGACTCCGTGCCTCACGGAGGCATGATCACGAAAATCTTGGATTCTGTTTCTACCATCTCATCTCCGTTCCAAGAAGAATACGAAACCCAAAAGAAACAAAATCTTGTATATTTATTTCTTCGCCTGGTATTATAACCTGTGAGCTCTTCTCTTTTCTCTCTCTATAATTGATAGTTTAAAATTTGCTGAGTTTTTTTCACTTTGTTTTTTTTCTATCATTGGAAACTGGAAAATTTAATATTAATTTTGAGTCTGATTGTATTGAAGAGCTTTGCTTAGTGTGATATGGGTTTTAATTGATGCTTCAGGAAATTTTTGAGGAAAATTAGTAACTTCATTTTGGCGCTTTGTTTCTGATTTAATCGTTATGACGAATAAATATAGTATGGTTATTGGAAATAAGATATTAGAAAACATTTTATCCCACTTGGTTCCATCTTAAAAAGTTCAATTTAAGAAGAGTAGCATAACTCCTTATCTGAGACTTCAGGCACGATGCCTCCGTGAGGCACGGAGACATGGCCTTGTGCCTCCGTCAGGGACGGAGGTGTCTCCATGAGGCACGAAGACATGGTCGTGTGCTTCGTGTCAAACACTCCATTCAATACAATATCTATTCCTCATTGACTGTAGCCTACGATAACTCACACAAACGGACATTACAAATGATAATATCTTTTCACCACCCTTGCCCACTTACATATAATTTATGTGCAATAATATTCTATTAAAATTTCAGTTCTAATATAAATATTTTGGAAAGACGTTGCATTCACAATCATAGTCAAATTCGATTCTTCTTCTTCTTCTTCACTGCAACTTACTATGCATGGAAAAAGATGGGTTCTTGAACAGTGTAGTCTACTTTCAGTTTCTTCTGTGGAAACCTGCAAATTGAGCATGAATTTTTAATTTTCATATTGGGTTTTCTCCAGTTATTATTTAAGGTTTTCTTCCTGTATTTTTCTTATTGATACTTGTTTTATGAGTTTGTGCACATGTATATGTAGAATGATTTAGTTCTTACTCTTTTCGTTTGTTTATTTTTGTGAAGACTCATGTTTGACTATGCGATCAAGATTCAATTTCTCCTTTTGTTTTGATGGCTTCTAGCCCAAAAACAAGTGCTTTAGGCTTATGTTTGACTATGTAATCAAGATTCAGTTTGATTGGTTGTTTTTGATTTTTATAATAGAGAAAGGTATTTGAAAAAAACAAGAGTTATTGGGAACCTTTTTCTTTATTGTTCTTCTGTTCATGGAAATAAGAGAGATAGGAGTTCTAATAGTAGTATTGGATGCTATTTGGGACTACAAATTGATTGGAAGGATCATTGATTGATTTGTATTGGTAATGTTGAAGGGTTTTCATTTGGAAGAGGAAGAGCCTTGGTCATTACCATCCAAAGCGTTCTTGAAGGCACGGAGTCACACGGAGGCATCATGGAACCATAATCAAATCAATGGAACTTTGAGAATGGTTTTGAACCCGAGAACATTGACAAGGTCCATCATCATTTTGATTTGTTTCATCCATTTATTAAATGTTGATATCTTCCTTTTGAGTAGATTACAATATTACTGACTTCTAGGATAACTAAATATTTGGTAGGAATTTTTTAGGTTGTGGTTTAAAGATTATTGCAACCCATATGAAGATGAGGTAAACTTAAATAATAATAAATTATTTTTTCATTATTTATATGTTGAATCTAACTATAGTCAACACCTTCTTAGGTCTTACCTGATGCACCTGAAGAACTTGTTACCGAATTAGCTTGGCGGTATGACTTCCATCTCATGCTGAGTTTGCAGGGTTATATTATTTCATTTGTTAGTTAAATGGAAATGAGCAAGCATATCCTTTTTGCAAGCTGATACAACAAGGCTTCTTTACAGTTGTTTGTTCCTTTGATTACAAGTATATTTTCTTATACGAGACAATACCAAAATCAAAGTTTGAAATGCCCATGACTAAGGTAATAAATATTTGGTAGACAAGACATCTTTTTGTTGGGACAACATCGACTATTATAGTGTTCTATGTCTTCATGTAGGAACATGTACACGATAGGATATCTTGCAATGTTTCCCAGGCACTTTCATCTATGTCACAATGCTGTCAAGATCTATATCACAGACCCGATTTTTCCAAAAATATTTCAGTAGGATACTAATATTCTTGGACTCCCGAGTTTTTTGTGAATGGTGAATGGTTCTTTCTTGCTGTTCTTATTTTTCCCTTTTACTTTGTTATAAGATTTGATCCTTTCAGAAAGGGTAAAATTAAGGAACAAACTACTTTTCTTCTCAATCAAGGCTCTTTTTCCTCCCCCTCCCTCCAACTGTTGATGTAAAAAATTCATCATCAAATTTAATGGGCAGTAATTTTCATTGTCGCCGTCACGTGACCTCCCCCCCCCTCCGCTGATGAAATGGCATCGTTTAGCTTCAAGTTTCTCCTACATAGATTGTCCCATAAGCGTGACACCTACATTTTTCTTCATTGTATTGTATACGCAACTTATTAACCAAGTTTTGTTTAGATATTATTTGCTTAAAAAATGGCACAAGTAAAAATGTTGAACCAATTTTTAATTCAAAATACTAAAAGAGTTCTTAAGAGATCTACAAAGAATTTGGCATAGTGAATATACATTTTACATGAGATAAGTTGAGAATCGTAAAACACAACAACTATTTTATACGAGTTTCAAGGAATGCTAGGACTGCTACACTGCTTGCCCAAATATTGTCTTCTGACACATGCTCGGCCGGGGAATGACTAATATCACCATGACAACGCACAAATACATGGCAACCTATCCAGCATTACAAATCATCACGTTGAAATCATTAGATGAAATTGTTTTTTTTTCATTTTTTACAATTATGACGAACATTTTCTCAAAATTTGTATAAAATCACTAAAAATCACTCCACGCTATTAACTACCCAACTAAACTCTAACACGTACATCACACGTGCTTACACTAGTGTTCATATAAATGTTAGTGATTTTTGGGTTATGACTTTAAACCTTTTTATAATCTCAAAATAAGCCCCACCCAAACATGTTCTTATGGTATCACATTAGTTGATCCCACATTTACTCTACAGAGCATATGTTTGAAGTTTACAATTCGCAANACTACCCAACTAAACTCTAACATGTACATCACACGTGCTTACACTAGTGTTCATATAAATGTTAGTGATTTTTGGGTTATGACTTTAAACCTTTTTATAATCTCAAAATAAGCCCCACCCAAACATGTTCTTATGGTATCACATTAGTTGATCCCACATTTACTCTACAGAGCATATGTTTGAAGTTTACAATTCGCAACACATTGTACATAAGCTAATAATAGGACAACAAAAGCTGTCAATGGGTAGATTTAACGAAGTTTTAGATCTCAAAAATTATAGCTCAAACGACTAGGTATATATTACTCAATGATCTCAGTGGCTGCTAAAAAAATGAGTATGAAATGATTTTTTTCTTCTTATAGTTTAGCTGATCTTTATTTATTTATTTTTTTTTTTTTTTGCACTTAGAAGTATGCCAACTTTTCTCTTTTCTTCTCTTTTGAGTCATTACAAAATCAGCTACACTACTTGCCTTCAATATCGCATATCCATTTTTTTTGAACAAGAATTGGCTTAAATTATCCCTAACTTATGAGGTTGCTATGTAAATGGTCCCTAACTTTAAGGGTGGATCTGAATCCATGGGATAAATGCATAATTTTTCAAAATGATTGAAAACCCTTAAGAGTGAGAAGATTTATGAAAAACAAAGTAGAAAAATATTTTCTGAATATTGTAGGGTTTATGGTTGAAGAAGATAAAAGGCAAAAACAATCCACCTGAAAAGCTCCAAAAGACCTACAATCTGGACAAATTACATTTTTATGTTCCAATTTCCACTTTTTAAAGTTATCTCACTTTTTTATTGTTTACATTGTGTTATGTCTTCTAACATAAAATATTTCCATTTCGTCCGAAAACATAAGAAGTATTTGACCTTTGTTCCTGCTCACTTGGTCCTATCCAGCACCATTAGCCACGAGACAATCCTGATTGTGGTGAGAGTGTCTTTAGAGTTGATGATTTGCATCATCTCACTATGAACAAGTTTGGTAATTTCTTCTTTTTATGAATCTGTCTTACTAATTTAATGCCCTGGAAAATGTATCACTGGGTGTAATTGTTCTCTTTGGATTGTGGTGGCATAATACAACCAACTTATAATTGTTTCATTTTCTTCATTTCAACCTCTCTATCTTATGGTAATCGTGGAATTCCATTGATGTACACTAACTGCAAAGAGTCATGTTTATATAATGTATAATCTGATGAATGCTTGAAATTCTAAAAATCTACCATCAATGATATATTAGATATAAGAGATCTCAGTGTTACGGATCACAAGGTGATGTCTTAAAATCTAGCATGGCACGGGGATGTCAT
>CAIGRP010118583.1:0-29568 GCA_903798385.1 Fraxinus cuspidata
TTCTCTTTGTTTTATTTGAATATGATGGTAAAATGATCTTTTATTGAAAAAATGGATAAAAATGATCTTTTGCGCAATGAAAGATGGAAGGTAAGGGTGAAATGCAAAAAAATGAAAGGTATGGATGTTTTGCACGATGACATTGAAATGTAAGGACGTTCTGTCATATTTACCCCTTTCGAAAATATATGTTTGTATTCACAGTTTTTACAAAAGTACCACGTTTTAATTGCATTTGTGGTCCCTAATTTGTTTGTTGTCACATTTATATCAAAAAATTTTTCATTGTAATTTTATTCCAACATTTCATTTATTAACACATTGTTTCTAATGATAATTTCCATCCAAAATGAAAGATAAGTGTGATGAAAAGAACTTGGAAATATAAGTGCGATAACGTGCAAAGTTTGGGGGAAAAAAACTATATTGGATATATAATCAACCATTACTATTTGAAAACGCCATGTAGAAAAGTTTATTGATTTTTAGTAATCACTATATCAAACTATTATAACGAGGTGACATTTAAAAAAAAATGGAAAATAAATAAATAACCACTTGGCTTTTGTTTGATCTAGCTAAAAATGTTGATAAAAATTTTAACTCAAAACGACGATTAATTTTAGACACACATTTCATAGGATCATAACTTTTTTCACCTTTTTCACGACTATCAAATTTTATCAAAATTTACTAAAAATATGATATTTAGCAAAACCAAACATGGACTTAAAGATGTTTCAAATAGATAATATGGCCATCTGTTATTAATTAATTTTAGGAATTTGGTGCAAAATGGTCCCTAACTTTTGTCTTCCGTGTGCATTTAAAATGGTCCTCAACATTTATTTATTGACATGAACGTTCCTAATGTGTGTGTTTTGGTACTCCGTTGAACTTTTTTTTCAAAAAAGACTAGTGTACTCTTAGCCCCTATTTGATGGCCAATAATGGCCAAAACAATAATTTAAATAGTAATTTTTAGAAGAATTGTGATAAAAAGTAAGGAAAATTTTTATATTGCGTACTAATTATTTTATTATGTGAATATACATTAAAAATAAGTATTAAAAAAAACGAGTTTTCAAATAATGGTTGTAAACGTGGGCTTGATTTATTTAATAGGAAATAGGAAAAATTGCAGCTATGTCCATAACCTCAAAAAAACTACAAATAGGTCCCAATCTTTATTTAATAATATTTAAGGTAATGTATTTGAACCCAATTTTTTGTGTAGAATATATTTTAGAATAGTATATTGATGGAGAATGTGTAGTTAAAAATAAAGAAAAAAATTGGATTACGTCTACGTGTGATATTATTTTCTTGAAAAATGTGTAAAAAATCCATTTTTACAAAAATGAGCATCAAACAAGAGCTAAATATATAACAATAGTTGACTTTAAAATGAAGTTTAGTTATAATGCTTTAAATGTATGTAATTGCTTTGTGATTACGTGGAAATTTTGAATAAAAATTAAATTAAAAAGTGACTCAACCAATCTTATTGTGTTTTTATTTAGAATAAAATTATAGATAATAAGTTAATTTACGAAATATGTGTTCTCTTTTTTCACCGATGATGATAAAATGCTAAATTAAAATAGTAAGAAGACAACTAGAGCTCTAATATTTGTAGTTAATAAAACGAATAGCTCAATAAAATTTTTGAGCTAAATTTATGGAGTTTCACATCACGAATCAATTTAAGGATGTAGTTTACTTTCAATAACATGAGCCCCACAAGTTAAGTTACGAATCATTAAGGACGTGAGAACTCATGAAATTACTTGAGTTTTACAACTTCAGTTTGAGACTATAAATTAGAATTGGAGAACATTTCCTATGGACCCATGGCATGTGTGTTTTCATATGCACTATGCCCCTGAAAAAATATATATATTTCAACAAAATTTTAGACATGTGTATGAGGTTTTTTTTTAAAAAAAAAATGGTCCAAAAATTTTATTTTTACTATAAAATTAACCTAAAATGTTTTTGAACCCACCAAAATTTTAGACATGTGTATGAGGTTTTTTTTTTTAAAAAAAAAATGGTCCAAAAATTTTATTTTTACTATAAAATTAACCTAAAATGTTTTCGAACCCACCTCGAATGAGTATGTTCAACCCCACTCGAAATTTTAGTTCACCCAAAATTTAATCCTAGGACATATTAACATTAAAAATCATAGACATTAGTACAAAATTTAAACCATGGATATGATTAGGTTTACCCATTCTAGTAAGCATTGCAATCTTGAAATATATAAAAATTTTAATTTCAATCATCGTTTTTTTTTATTTTTTAGTGTCATGTACGACATTCTTATACATATAATCTCAGATTGTGTAACAGGAAATCTATAATTGTTAATAAGTTATAACCATATGTATATATAATATTCACTATTGTGTAGGAAATGTTTTTTTGTAGAAATCATAGACAACAAAAAATTTATCAAAAATTTATGAGTCCAAGATCCATCTAGATATATGATCATATTCCTGTTATGACCATTCTTATTAGTCACGTGGGGGTTTAACGAAATTATTCTCGTCTATAAATTTTTTATTGAATCGATATATTTCCAATCCTAGTACCCTCAAATATACTTGCTGGCTCACACATATGATAAATGACTTTATGCAATGATTATATATCTATTCTCTATGAATGCTTAGTATACAATACACAATAGAAGGATTTCGGGGCCACAAAATGACAATCACGCACTTACATCATTATACTTACTAAACATTGTGTTAGTTTTTTTTTTTTTATGTTTTTCATTTGTGTAGGACTCAATGTTGAATTACGATGGAAATATTTAGAGGATCTGTCTAAGATATGATGTACCGTGTCAATTATATTTTTGAGGTTTACAAAACATTACATTCGATACTTTAATAGATAAATGTTAGTATTTATGGAGCTCAGGCACTAAGTATATGTCGACAGCTTATTCGATAGGGAAAAATACAAGTGCGATAAAGACTTTCCAAAATGGAGATCAAGTGATGATACACATCATCAAGATGATGCTCCTTTCATTCTCTGGTTTCATGGTCACATCCTTCCTAAGAGGGGAAGAATCGAATCACGAGAAACGAGGCTCCACAGCTAATTACCATTTAAAGTTTGCACGGTTGTGTTTTCTTTACAAAACACGTCTATTTTATCTATTGTTAAACTATAACATGTTTTTACCGCTTATTATTTAACATTTTGTTTGTATGAAAGTTAGTTGTGCGGCGTCATTTCAATGTGATTATGCTTAATAACTATTGCAATTTGTTTATCGACCATCTTGAAAGGATTTACTTTGCTGTTTTGTTAAATCTCGTTCACGAAATCGTGCGAGCTTCTCCTTATGCTTTGATCATGTTAAAAAGTTATTTTTTAAAAAGTACGTAATTTACGAGCCATAGTTATTGGTGGGATCTACAAATAGGTATTTTAGATTTTAAAAATTAATCAACATATCGATTTTTATTTTTTTAATCACACCAATTGAAGAGCTCTTTTGATTTATCTTATTTATTTTTTAACCCATTGTCGATAAATTCCTCAAATTCGTAAAAAGGCCAAATTTAACGACTAACGCTCTTACCTCTCACTGTTTTCGATAGACCCTTTATTTAAACCACCACCGGCCGGCCGACCACATTCCCTCCGATCTCTCTCTCGGCCATCCTCTCTCCTCTATCCGTATGTATTTATATATATACACACAGGAATTTCTTTCTTCAAAATTTTTGCCTATTTTTTGGTGAACCTTTTCTTGAAAATCACCGCAAAGCAGCACACAGGCACGCAGATCCTTTCCTGTGCTTCTCGCCCATGGGTTTAACTCCTTAATCCCTAAACCCCTGAGTGTTTTTGACAAAAAAACTCACCATGAACGTCCAAATTATTGGTAATTCTCTCTGTTTCTTTTTCGCACAAAATTACATTCTTTCTCGGTTGTTTACCATTTTCTGTAAAATAAAAAGTATATACGAAAATTACGCACGGCATATACTCGTGTGATCTCCTTTTTCTCTTATTACGGTTAATTTTTCTGATTATCTGTGACTTTATTTGTGATTAATTTTGTTTGGCACAGACCCACTACAAGGGGATTTTCCAGAAGTTATAGAGGAGTATTTGGAGCATGGGGTTATGAAATGTATCGCCTTTAATCGCCACGGAACCCTTCTAGCCGGTATAATTTATTACTTTTTGCTCATTGGCAACCTTGTATGTAGGTTTGTATTATTTTAAAGATTTTTTCAAGTTCTCTTCTAATTTTATTATGGCTATAATAGGGGTAAGTAATATTTTAATTATTTGGTGTCATAATGGACAAATGGCGTCGGGACGCCCACCCCTAGCATTGCCAAAAAATGGACAATTCTATTTGGGGCGCCCCAATGGGAGGCCGCCATTTGTCCCCACCAATTAGATAAAGTATAATGTACAAATAGAAATTACCATTTTATTTTCTATAAAATAATTATTTTCAACCAACGCGTTTTCTTCAAAACTAACTTGTAAATTAAATTATATTAACTAAAAAATGATTTATAGGCAAAAAAATTACATTATAATTTAAAAAATACTTATAAGTAAAATATTATTTAGAAGATAGGAAAATCACATTACAATTAAAAAATTACTTATAAGAAAAAAATAAATTTATGTAAAAAATAATTTATAAAAAATACTAATAATAAGATAAAAACTCACTTATAAAATATATAAAGTTACTTATAAGTAAAAAATTCACTTAAAATTATTTAAAAGTATAAAATTAACTTATGATTGTAAATTTTGCCTATAAGTAAAACATACTAATATAAAATTTTAAGTAAATATTTAATCTTTTAAGTTAAATATTAATTTATACGCAAAAAATTACCTATAAGTAAAATATCACTTATTAATAAAAAAATTCATACAAAAAACTTTAAACTGAAAATTTCACTAAGGGACATATTTAATTTTATTATTTTAAAAAACTTTCAGAACGAGTCGATGATAAACTCTCAAGCGTAGGTTGGACAAGTTTAAAAATCGTTACTAAAACCACTTAAAATTGTTTCACTCGTAGATGCTCAAAACCAGTACTCTAAAACTCCCAAACGGGCATAAAACCTCCTCTTAAATTTGTTTTTTAAAAGTCTTCCCTTTCGGCTAAAAAGTCTATACATTTTTTTCACTATTCATTTTTGTTGCAGTAATGTATTTGAAATTACCATTATAGTACATGAACTGCATTTTTTTGTCTCTTTTTCTCATTTCTTAAAATATCTTTTACTTTTGATTGAGATGGGAGCATTTATTTAAGTTAAAAAGAGCCATCATTATAAATTTTTGTAACAATGTGTAATAAAATTAATAAATTTTTTTGAACAAATTTATGCATTTTTTATTCGACCGAGAACAACTTGTTTGTTTAGATGAGTAACCATTGAATGCAAACACTTGTTTAAAATAATTTTACTAAATGTTATTAGGATTTAATTACTTTTTAAAGAAATTAACATTCTTTAAGCTATAAAATGTTCTTATCCAAAATAAAAAGTGAGAAAAAATATATTTCAAGTCTACCACGAAGACAAAATCATAAAATGCGAAATGCAAATCTATTTTTCGTCCACTGGGTGGTTTTTGTAATTTTCGAAAAGGCTGGTGGTTTAATTGTAATTCACTCTACACATTTTGTAAAACTGTTTATTAAACATTATTCAGAGGGTAGTTAATTTTGAAAAAGAATCTTTTGGGGCTTGACAGCTTAGGCTGCAATTTATTAAGGTTGCTAGAGGTGACAGAATTCTCTTAAAATTTGGTGCTAAAACCTGCACTCTAGGATGTTTAGTATGTGTCTTTGACATTTGATTTTCTTGTTACCATGGTCATAGATTTTAGAAGGAAGTAATGACCCTTCCTGTATTGGTTTACATTTAAAACTATTGAATAACAATTCTTGATGTTCTGTGTGTTCATGATTTTGTACTTCCTTTCTGGACTACTAAATAAGTTTTGCTTTATGTTTCTTTGACAAAATCTATTCCGAATCAAGTAAGGTGCTCTTTTTTCCCTACCCGGGATAGCATTTGATGATTTAAATCAATGCATGTCTTAACCCTGCGAAGGGATCAAACTGGTACATAATTCTTTTCACAGCACATATGGTTCAGTTAATTCTGTTATCATGTTATGAATAAAGAAGCTCACCTTCTCTTTTGGCTTGTGGTATTTATCCATAATAGTAAGATTATACACCCTCATCAGAATAGCTTGCATAGGAATCACATGGAAAGAAAATGGGGAAATGATGAATCTTCATAAAATAGCGTGGTTAGTTGTCTGATGTGAAGTCAAGGAACTTGATTATTGGATCATTAGAAGGTGGGAAGAACCGAGTGACAGCGAAATTTTCTTAGAAAAATGTTAGAGTTTTAAAAGATGTAAGAAGTTTAAGATGTCTACAGTTTGCTTGAGCACAGTTTTCCTCTCAGTTTTCCTCTTAGCCTCGTCATGCTTGTAACAAGATTCTCTATAAGGTTATCTCCTATACTTTGATGGATAGAAGGAAAGAATGTTCAGTGATGCAGGCTTGGGAAAACAAGATTCGACCGGTGGACAAAAACTGCATCTTTTGTGAAAGAACAGAACCCACATAGGCTCTTGCCTGGGTTGTCTTAGATTACCATCTACCTTTCTGGTGCCAAAAAAATGGAAGTTTTTGAAATAGATCATATTAGTCACAAGTTGGAACTTTGGCAGAGTGCTCTTGATTCACATGTTTGAAGAAGAGCTAAGATAATACACATATAATGTACTTCTAGTCATAGTAAATGAGAATATAGTGGCGTGGAAATATAGGATCACCTCTTTCCAAATATTGATTGTGTCTAGACATTTAGGTTTAATTATTAATATGAAGAGATGAGTAAGGAATTTTTTATTCTTCATTCATAGTACTAGGGCGAGTGGCCTAGATGGAGTAAATGCTACAAGAATTTCTTGATTGTAAGTATTGCCAAGTTATATAAAGTTTCAAATTGGTGATTGGGCTAACTTTATTTTATGGAAATTTTGGGCAGTTAACGACAAAACATAAAAATGAGGATTTTACGATGAATGTGTGGCCAATCTAGAATGGATAAATAAGGCACAATGATATATGCCCAAAAGTGGTGTTGATAAATTGAGGATAAGTTAAAGAATGGATGATGTAGATGGTTGAGGCATGTCTTGCAATGATGTAAAGAAGCTTTCATTCATGCAAGGTGGTATCAATAGAACATGTTGGGAGATGGAGAAGTTGACTACAAGTAACATGCTTGACATGGTCGTGAGAAGTTTAATTCAATGGACCTTCCAGTAGATGTAGCTTTGTTTTGGATCAAACGGTGTGGGGAGAAAGGGATCTATCCAGTTCCAAGTTTTATTTGGGATAAGATTTAGCTTCTTGTTCTTATCTAGTCTTATCATAGCCGTTGGATTGTAACTCTTAGTGTAAATATAGCAAGTGCACCGACTTGTTGCAATTTTTTTGATAAGTATCTTGGTAGCATAATGTTAAACTAGATTTAGGTGCTACCATCATAATTCCTGAAAGAGGTACAGCTTTAGCCTTCCTTAAAAATGTATTGCCAGTTCTAATTTTTCTTTCTGTCTTCCGTAATTCTGTTCGTATCTATATGCTACCGCCTGATTCAACGTGCTGTGTGTTTACTATATGGATTGCTTTTCTTTTCCAGCTGGGTGCTCTGATGGAAGCTGTATTATTTGGGATTTTGAAACCAGAGGCATTGCCAAAGAACTCAGGGACAAGGATTGTGTTGCTGCCATAACAAGTGTTTGTTGGTCAAAGTATGGTCATCGCATACTTGTGTCTTCTGCGGATAAATCATTGACCCTTTGGGATGTTGTCAAAGGGGAGAAAATAGCTCGAAGAACACTGCCACAAACCCCATTGCAAGCTCGTCTATACCCTGGTTCCTCTACTCCATCTATTTGCTTAGCCTGTCCCTTCTCATCAGCACCCATGATTGTTGACATGAGTACAGGAAACACAACGGTACTTCCTGTGTCATTATCTGTTGCAGAAAATGGGGTTGTCCCTCCCCCACGTAACAAGTTTTCTGATGGATCTGCTCCTTTTAGTCCTACTGCGGCATGCTTTAACAAGTATGGCGATTTGGTTTATGTTGGGAATTCCAGAGGGGAGATACTTATTATAGACCATAAGAACGTCCAAATATGCGGTATTGTTCCAATTCCTGGGAATGCTGTAATAAAGAATATTGTATTTAGCAGGAATGGACAGTATCTTCTAACAAACTCGAATGATCGGACAATTAGAATCTATGAGAACCTTTTGCCATTGAAAGGAGGACTTAAATTCTTGGAAGAATCGAATCACGCTGGAGATGAACAAGATGGGTTTGAAAAGTTGAAAGCTGTTGGATCAAGGTGTCTAACTCTGTCTCGGGAGTTTCAGGATTCCATCACCAAAGTACACTGGAAAGCACCATGTTTTAGTGGTGATGGCGAGTGGGTTATTGGTGGATCTGCCAGCAAGGGAGAGCACAAGATCTACATATGGGACAGGGCTGGACATCTTGTAAAAATCCTTGAAGGTCCAAAGGAGGCACTAATAGATTTAGCATGGCATCCTGTTCACCCTATTATTGTATCTGTCTCCTTGACTGGCTTGGTTTATATCTGGGCCAAAGATTATACTGAGAATTGGAGTGCATTTGCTCCAGACTTCAAGGAGCTAGAGGAAAATGAGGAATATGTAGAACGAGAGGACGAATTTGATTTAATGCCAGAAACTGAAAAGGTCAGATGGACATTTATGGGCAGAATTGCTTTCTTTTCTTCCTTTTCCACGCCTGTGTTAAACATGTTTGTGTTGTTGCAGGTGAAAGAATCTGACGTCGATGAAGATGAAGAGATTGATATTATGGTAGTTGAAAAAGACTCGGCTTTTAGTGATTCTGATATGTCGCAGGGTGAGATATGCTTCTTGCCTGCTGATCCATCCCCAGATCTTCCTGAACCGCAGGACAAGTTTGTAGGAAGTACTTCAAAGCAGGGGGACAGTAACCAGTCTGTATCTGCTCTTTCAGAAGAGGCTGGACAAAGTGCTCGTCTAACAAGCCACATATCCACCCCACTTGAAGGTAACATTACCGTTCCAAGTGAATCCAGTCAAATTTGTTATCAGTTCTTATCACTAAATTTCAAGGACGAGGTTGCTATCATACTTATAATTGAAGGTGGAACTTCTACGTTAAGTATATATTGGTTAAATGTTGTCTTATGGATAAAAGACCAACAACAATAGATTAAACTTTTCAACCCATATGCACACCCTAGCTGGAATTGTTTTACGTCATTTCTGGTTTATCTGGCTTTAATTCCTCTCAGATCATTTTGAAGAAAGCAAGAGTTCTATTATAGAAATGAAAGAATTCTTGTTTCCCACCCCAAGAATTCATTTTCACGTTGGCAAGTAATTAGTTTTCAACTTATTTGCTTCTTTTGTATTTTATGGAGGAGCTTGTTTGATGCAGAATCACGTACTTAAATAACAAATTGATGGAATTTCTATCAACAATTCTATTCATTAGGCCCTTTTGACGCTTTAGTTATTGCCGAATCATTTTTCCATAAGTGGACAGGCTAGCTTTAGTTTTTTGAGTAGCCTTTTGACGTAGAACGTCACACAAAAATAGAAGTAGGGAAGAGAAAGTGAAGAAATAGCATAAAAGTTTAGGGGGAAGAATATCAATTTTTAATAATCGATCAAAGACTGGTTATGTACATGCTTGTCAAAGCATATAATTGTTTATAAACCGTGGATCCCAAGGAATATGTGGTTATAAAGTAGGTTTAAGTTGTGGGACATACGGAATATGTGGATAAACCATAAAGTTTAACCACTTTATAAGCAATTTCAAGTTTTGACAAACATGCACGTTAATCCTAGGTCCTATTTGTAAAGTCTTTAGCATAAATCTAAAACAACTTCTAGTCAAATAACTACTACTAAATGACAAAATCCTATCCAATAAAACTACTACATTTTTATTCAAATCAAGCTATATCTTCATTCCTCATTCTCATTTCAATTCGAATTGCTTTTGTACATGAGTGTGATTGTCATTCGTTGTGCACATTTACGACTTTTTTGTAATTATTTCAACTCCACTGCATTTGCTTGTAGCATATTTGGAAGGGAGGATTTGATACTAGACTGTACCAAGAAAGCAAAAAAGAAGCTAAAATTTTGTTTGTTGTCTTGTTTGATAGTTTTAGCAATATAAACTTTTATCTTGTGCGTAAAGGTTATTGACAAAAGGACATAATATTGGATACAGACTTCTCATTACAATAATGCTATCTGGTAGGATCTCTGGGAATTTAGTCTTTTAAGATATTGATGGCTTTGCTATTGAATTTATATTTTCTCCCTTTCCATGCATATAGAAACGGAAATGGCTTTGGAAGGTAAATTTGAAGGTCCAAGTACGATCTTTTGGGACCGGTTTCTAAAAATGCTTATACCATGTGCATTATCTCTATCCTTCCATTTTTCCGTATCTTGTGCATGCTGAAGTATTGATGTTTTATTTGTACTTGGTTGCAGCAATGGACAATTCTGCTGCAGAGGACAATGGAGGAACAAGTTCAACAAGAAAGAGGAGGTCTTCAGAGGTGGTGTAAGTTTTGCAGGTAGAGAATATTGTGAGACATCATCGTCAATGATGAAAGCATGGTGTTACTCATCAAATTCTATAATATTATCTGCAGTTGCATAATTTATTAGCCCTAATGTATTTGTAGATCATGTTAAGTTTGATTCTTGAGACAAATTGCTCGCAACCTAATCGGTGTCAATTTTTGGAAAAATTGCAGATGCTTTTGATGGGAGCATTGTTTTTAGTTTAGACAAAATTGGTTTCTTTATTTGAGTGCTTATAAGTTACGTCTTAATGCTTGCTTGGAAGTGCTTATAAGTCGTGGATCCTACGTAATGTGTGGATAAAATATGTACTAAGTTGGGGGTCCTACAAATGTGTGGATAAAATGTATGTTTGGTTTTGTCAAACATGTTCTTAATGATATTTTTGTCAAAATAAAATTTCGATTTAACAAAATATTTTCAAAATTTTAGCAGAAAAGTGTTACCTTGGGGAGAAACCATTACTATTGTTATTTTGATAAACTAGGAGAATTAACAGTATGTAATTTTGTCGGCCTCAAACTTTATTGTAATATTAGCAGAAATGATAATTCGTTGCTTTTTTTACACAATTAATTTGTTAATTACTGGAATTGAATATACAGGCATATGTATGTACATCGTATAGTATATATTTAGCTAATGTTTAGCATTTTGAGATCCAAAGTTGTAGGCGACATAAGCACTTAGTCCGACAATAACAAGCAGTGCTGCCCCCATGTTCACCAGCAATTGCCTCTCGTCATTCAGCTCGCCAATCCCTTTCCTTGCTTTCCTCTTGTACCTTTTCTGTTCCACTTTCAAAGTGCCGGGATCAGGAGAATTATCAGTTGCACTTGATTTGGCAAATTGATGATGATGTTTTTTTGATATTCTCTCTGATTTGATCTTCCCATGATCTTCATGATCTTCAGTTATTTCTTTACCTTTTCCCACATGATCCTTCCATGGTGCTGTTTCTGGTGAAATGTGTTTCTCTTTGGTTTCTTGGGTTCCCTTATTCTCGATATAACTCTTTTGTTCATCTTCCTGTTGTCCAGTTCTAGTACTCGGAGGATCGTCGGACGTTCTCTTTCCTAGTTGTTCTAAACTTTTGTCATCAACGATCTTCTTCGTTGCCTTGTCCACAATATTTTCTTGTGCAGCGTGTTTTTTTGTCAGTTCCGGACTTCTCTCCTTCTCTATACGACTCTTTTCTTCATCTTCTTGTCGTCCAATTTTCATCCTTGGATGATCACCTGATGTTTTCTGAATCCCTGGAGCTGGTTCTGAACTTCTGTCATCTGTTGTCGGCTTGCTACTGCTAATTGCCGGACTAACTTTATCTTGGCCGTGCTGACCAAGCTCATTTTCCCTGGGAGATTTCATTCCTGTAGTTTTAGGAGGAGGGACTTGATCTTTAGCTTTTGGTAGAGGGCTGAGGGTTTCTTTAGCAAGTGTTTTACCAGCAGCAATATTCTTTTTTGGGACAGTAATGGTTAGAGTTCCTCCATCGTGCTTTGCACGAATTGATGTCAGTTCGCTGTTATCCGGAACCTGGAAGTCCTCCCGGAAACGACTCAATTTGTTGCCGGCAACCGGGCGTTCTCCACTAACCCTAATGAGATTCCGGTCTTCGGTTGAAACTTTGAGTTGCTCCCTCATGAAACCTACAGGGGAAACAAGGTAGATGTATATCACGCTCCCTTAATACGGGGTATAATTTTTCTTCACTAGCCTATTAGAGGTGTAAATCTGGTCAGGCTTTAGAAGACTTTCTTGGCTTGGCACTAGCTTTGGTGCCAACCGGGGCTGACAAACAACTCCAGATCTTTGCTTAAGACATAATATCGATTTAAAATAACGAAATAAGTCTAGGACTTACCAGGAACTAGAATAGTGAGAATGTATGTATCATCATCTTGTGACCATTTCGAATTAGGTTTAAAATCTTCATAAATTGGTCGGACACCACCACCCATTGGTGATCGATATGGTGTTGTACCGCCACCACCACGTCTATGCCTCGGTGTTGCCATTCCTACCACTATAAACTCTCTTCTCGAGTTTAATATGTTATAATAGTTTCTCTAAGATTTAACTTTGATATCCGTAAACGTTGTTTGATTGCCTCAACTGATTCTTGGTATTTAAACTATTTTTTTCCGCTTTCTTTTCTTAAGAACGAGACTATTCCAATTTTATTGCTTCCATAGTGTGTTTCTATAGAGTTTGGTTTATCCTAAGGTGCATGTTAATGTTAGGTATATCTTACTGTGAAGATAAAGAAAAGTCAAAAAGTTTTGTTTGGCCTACAAGCTTTTCCAGATGCCAAGGGTGACTGCTTCAAAATGGACATGTTTTGACAATTCTTCAACATGGCTTGATCTCGATTCTTGCTAGCATTAATCTTGATTTTATGCTTTCTTGAAATCATCCACTAATGTCGTCGTTTTGATGAAGGCAATTTGAAAACGTGTTTGATTGATAGCTCATACAACATTCGTTTATGTTCCCATTTATTTTTTTTACTTGGACGAGATGGGGAAGTTAAAACACGACAATTCAAGGTGGGTATTCTCGTTTTTTATTATTCTTTGAGAATATTTTGGATAGGTTTTTGAATTTTGACTTTAAAATATTTATTATTTGATTTGAGTAATACTGACTACTTATATTACTTTAAGGCTTTTCACGTCTTGACTTGTATCTTTATTTAATTATGGCAACATCTACTAAAGTTTCAAATAAAATATTGTACATTCAACTGTACATATTTTGATTGAGATGCTTAAGCCGTGTTTGATACACATTAAAATTTTCATTTTCATTTTTCTACTCATTTTCAACCACACATTATTTAATAAAATAATATTTTCTATCATATCAATAACTTTTCCTTCTTTTTCAACCACAAATTATCTATCAATCTACTATTTCAGAATACATTCTTTCAAAATAATGTGGCTCAAACACACATTAAGAGAAGTAACTCAGATATTTCTATGTTGATTTATATTTTCATCTTTATTCGATATAATACATTCTTTCAAAATAATTTGGCCCAAACACACCCTTAATAATTTCAAAATAATTTAAGAGGGTATTTCAGTAATTTTAGTCTCTTTTGCATTACTCATTAACCATAATAAGCCCACACCCCACCGTTTTTTATTTAATTGCACTAACTTTTAATTGTAATGAAAAATTTTAATCTTTGTTCATTTTTACGCTTATATCTTCAATGTCACGTCATTATCTTCAACTTATAAATTAACATGTATTATTTCTGACAACGGTTTCATAAAATAAAATAAAAAAATCGTTAGGATGATATAAAAATATTCCATCACATTTTAAAGTAGAAGAAACAGTAAATATAAAAGTTCAATAAAATATTTATCACTATTTCAAAGAACATTAATAATATATTTGGATAGAAAAATATCCTTGGAGACAACTATATGTGCTATTTAATTTAATATTAAATATAAGTATGCCATGAAAAACTTTTGGGGCATAAATGCAATAGTTGAATTTTTTTATTACAATTAATGTCTGATTTATGATTTTTAATCAACTTATTAAATACGATCCAATACATTTTACATCTTTACGTAAAATTAATTAAATGACGAGAGAATAAATAGTAAATACACATGATTTACGAAGATGCGTGAATATTACTTTTATAAAGGGTTACTTTTTTTAACACTTTATTCCTTCATCTTTTCAACTTGAAAAACCTTTTTGTACATAACTTATACTACATTCAAAAGAATTGGTAATTAAAGAGAAAAATAGCCCCAGTGTGATTGCTATTTTTTGGGAAAATATTGTTTTGAATAATGAATTTTTGAAGATTTTATGGTTAAAAAATATTATAAAAATTTTTGAATTTACGTATAAAATATTTTATAGTGTGAATTTATAGTTAAAAAGAAGTATGAAGAAAAAAGAGTTTTGAAATAATAGAAAACAATTATGGACATAATAATTAAATAATATGATACATATTAAATATTTACGGAAATATAAAGGGTATAAATGTCATTTCACGACATACAAATCGCCCAACCACGTCCTCACCGAATCTAACAGACCCACTCGCCTTTACCACTACTGCCCAGAGAAGGAAAAATGCACACTATAAAAATGTATCTCAATTCTCCACTGTCCAATCACCATTTTACCAGTTATTTCATTTTTGTGGGCACCCATTAAAGATTTAACTTGATACCTGTACTGCTGCTGTTCTTTCAGTGAAGTCGATAGTATGATGTTTGGAAGAGTTTGGATTGTGTGGGTGGGGATTATGGTTTTCTGGTGGGGTTGCAGAAGAACTATGGGGGAGGTCGAGGATTATATGATGTACAAGGATGCGAAACAGCCTATTGGAGTCAGGGTGAAAGATCTACTTGGTAGAATGACATTGGAAGAAAAGATTGGACAGATGGCTCAAATTGATAGGACTGTTGCCACTGCTGATATCATGAAGAATTACAACCTTGGTAATGTCAGTATAAACAGTAAATAATTGGGTGTTTTACATGTATTTGAACATAAATTGATTTTCTAATATAAATGTACTGTTTAAGATCGTTTTCTCGTTTCCATTTTCTACCTTTGATGGACTAATGTCTCTTAAGATTAATGAGACTGCTGCATTTGGTTTTTGCGTGAATCTGTGTGTATGTTGTGTCAACTTAGGCCTGATGAGGTCGGGGTTAAATGTGGGTTTTGTTTTTATTATGCGGGACTCAAACTGGGATTGGAAATGAGACTTGCATATTTTTTGACAGTTGGATGGGTTCTTGAAGTTGTTTTTTTATATATACATAAAAAATTCTTTGCTTAGCCAAATGAAATCTTTTTGTAGAACATTATCTTGCAAGTTTGAACTACGGGTATTGTTTTGATGAATAAATAATTTCAAATACCTAGAGTTCAACTCCTCTGATGAAAAGTCAACTTAAGAAATGATGGATGTACTGCAGCAAACTAGCAATTGTCATGTAATTCTGGAAATTACCAATTGATAATGCAGGAGCTGTTTCTGTCCTAGTCAGGGCAATGTATGATACACAACTAACATAGTGTAGTTTCCGTGTTCTATAGTTATCCACTCGAAATGTTAGCTTCCTCAGGCTGGCAGCAAACTGGGGTTTTGCCTTGGAAATATTGTTGGTATTAACCTTAAAAGGTGGGATGGGAAGTCCTAATATGGTAAGATTAAAAGAAATTATGATTTTTCTTTTTGTTAACCTGACTTGGAGTTTGACAAACCTAATATGTTAAAAGATATTAATAACGATTTCTTGTAGTAGTTCAAATTACGAAGTAACACAAGGTTGGATTATTTTGCACTAGGCTTCATCTTTGTAGAAGTTGTCGCCAAAAAAACTTCATTAGCCTTTCAATCTAACTCCACTTGTTTGTCTTTATTTTGTCTTAGCTCTGTCTAAAGAACTGAGTATCATATTGCCACCTTGTGACTCTGTAAATATATTCTATATAAACTTGAAAAGAACCTACATTTTGCTTACATGCACATTTTGTAGTTGGTTATATATTACAATGTAAGAAATGGAAATAAGGTTCACAATTTCATATTTTTACCCGTTAAGTGGACAAAGAAAGTGTGGCTACCTACAAGTTTGTGTAGATTCCAATTGTCTCTAATTTGAATGAATGAGGCATGTTCTTGTATTATTACTTGCACAGTATCAAACATGTTTTGATACTATTCTTCAAATGTGTGCGTCTTGTCGATTATAGTTTATAAAAACCTATTTGTCGTGTCGTAAGTATAAGACTGCAGGGATATGGTTGTCTTTTAGCAGTGTCTATTAAACGTAAAAGGATAATTAAGATTATGCTTCTTATGAAAGGACTTTTACGTAGGGAGCGTATTAAGCGGTGGTGGAAGTACACCTCTTCCACATGCTACTGCTGCAGACTGGGTTAACATGGTGAATCACTTCCAGAGGGGGTCTTTATCCACACGTCTAGGGATTCCTATGATTTATGGGATTGATGCTGTTCATGGACACAACAATGTCTATAATGCCACCATATTCCCACATAATATTGGGCTTGGGGCTACCAGGCAAGTAATATCACACCCACTACGTAATACTTCTTGGTACAGCGTTCCTTCTATCTGGCACAGAATTTATATTTGTCTTCAAAAATTTAAATTAACAATCTTTTCTCATATCATGCATTGAAAGTTTCAAAAGACACCCTTTCAATTTGTTAACTGACGAGCAGTTTGGGTGTCATTGCTAGCTGCTTGTTACTGTTGCATGCTTTTATAATTAAAAGAAACACAGTTTTTAAAGTAGAATCTGGCAAACTCTTCTCCCAAACTCTCCTAACAAAATAAGTGGGCTAGTTTTTCCATGTATGTGGAGCATTTTATATCTAAAAACCTCTATATAGCAAGGAACTATATTTTTGATTTCATAATTGAGTTGCATAACCTTTGGTTAATATTTCTAGTTGTCAGGGGGAAGATTATTTGTTAACTTTTCCTTCAGGTATCTTATAGATCTGGAACAGTGTGCTTAACTTGATTCTGTCCACTGCATCAGGGACCCTGAACTTTTGCGAAGGATAGGTGATGCAACTGCTGTTGAAGTCAGAGCTACCGGAATTCCTTATGCATTTGCTCCTTGCATTGCAGTAAGTAATAAGTTATTATAAGATCTGCCTTATCCTAAACCTTACAGACTGTAACTACATATAGTATATAAGATACCGTCTGCTGAATCCTTATACTGCTCTATTCTTTAGATTCAGGTTGAGGTATTTTACAGCTTGGTAATCTTATGCAGGTCTGCAGAGATCCGAGGTGGGGTCGGTGTTACGAAAGTTACAGCGAGGACCCTAAGATAGTTGAAGAGATGACAGACATTATAATTGGGTTACAAGGTGAAATTCCAAATGGTTCAGAGAAAGGTGTCCCTTATGTTGCTGGAAAGTATGGAATCTATCTTATAAAAGCATCTTCATGGATAAGATTCAATTTAGCAAGCGTAAAGTGTTATTGATTTATTGTGATAAATTGAGCATAACTGTTATTTATTTAACCATTAAATTACTCCAGTCCTATTCTTGTTTAATTGTAAATTAGTTGTATTACCAGCTCTCTTACCGTCTTTGTCAATTGTAATGATAAAAACCTATTAATATTTGTCTAAATTTAGCAGGTTAGAAATCTTACTCGGTATTCATTTTTCTTAATATGTTCCAATCAATATTTTCAGAATTTTATTTCATTTCTGTAGTCATTTTCTCAATCTAATTCTTTACTGATTTTTAAAGTTTCAATCGTGGTAGCTGCTTCTTGATAACTTGCTAGACTTGAACTGGAGACTTCCACTTTTGTTGGCAACCGATTTACCTCTTTTTTCTCAGGAACAAGGTAGCAGCTTGTGCAAAGCACTTTGTTGGTGATGGAGGAACGACCAATGGCATAAATGAAAACAATACTCTGACTGACACGCATGGATTGCTCGGCATTCACATGCCTGCCTACCATGACTCAATTAGTAAGGGTGTTGCAACTGTTATGATTTCTTACTCCAGCTGGAATGGTAAAAAGATGCACGGAAACCACGAACTGATTACTGGATTTCTAAAGGGTAAACTTGAGTTCAAGGTAGGGTCTCAAAAGTGGTAAAATCCATGCTTATTTATTTAATTTGCATTCAATAGAGGTGCTATTACTAGTTAAGGTTTTACTTAGTATTATTTCGCCTAAAGTGGGTATGCTTTGCATTGAACACCATGACGGACTCGCTCTTATTCTAAGATTTACATTTGCAATAATAATGTTATCTGTGATATTTCATATGGAGTTACATTACTATTATTACTATTAACTTGATCGATATTGTTCTTCTCTATCTTGTTGCTTTTGTCACTTTTGATATTATTATGCTGAATCAATTCAAACTTTTAACAACTTGAACCACTAGTGAGTAGCTCAGCTAATTGACACGGGCAAACTACCAGAGCTTGTTTTTGTATATGGTATTAGAATATGATTATCAGTAGAATAGTCAAAATTTAGCTTCTTTTTTCTGGGTAATGTCAAGTAGCGTCTAATCTATCTTATGAAACATGCCATCAGGGTTTTGTCATCTCAGATTGGCAGGGCATTGACAGGATCACCTCTCCACCACATTCAAACTACACTTACTCTGTTCTAGAAAGTGTTCTAGCTGGCATCGACATGGTTAGTGTCTTTTATTTTGCATTATACACCACTGAAGTTGGTCCGTTGTTTTCATGAAAGTTCAATATTGAACTCAGGAGGCATAGCTTGTTTTTTGACAGATTATGATCCCATACAATTTTACCGAGTTCATAGATGATCTCACATATCTGGTCAAGAAAAACTTTATTCCAATGGAGCGTATTGATGATGCTGTGGGGAGAATTTTGCTAGTCAAGTTCACCTTGGGACTCTTTGAGAACCCCCTTGCTGATCTTAGTCTGGTCAATGAGATTGGAAGCCAGGTAGCTTAAGATTTTTCTTCTCTGAACCTAGTCAATCTTATTTCTAATGCTATAAGTTCTGCTTGCTATATCCTGTAAACACCTACAATGGATAGACTTCCCATTTCTTAGTTTTCTGAGTTTAAATTATTGCTGAGAATGGTCTAAAATATTTTAATGTAACAGGCACACAGAAATTTGGCAAGGGAATCCGTAAGGAAATCGATCGTTCTGCTAAAGAATGGGAAAAATGCAAATGATTCGGTATTACCCTTGCCTAAGAAAGTGAGCAAGATTCTAGTTGCTGGTACCCATGCTGACAATTTGGGTTATCAATGTGGTGGATGGACTATAGCTTGGCAGGGGTTCAGTGGCAATAGCTACACAAGTGGTATGTTTAGCTCCACTTGTGTTTGTGCAGATTAAATTCCAAGAAAGTTGATGTGTTGTGAGTTATGTTTCAGAAGTTGTTGCAAAACCATTTTGCAGGACGAAAACTGAAATGATGAAGTGAGTAAAATTAAAGTGATGCATTCTAGAAATGAAAAGGGAAACATTTCTATTATGTTCCACCTCGTATTAATCAGACCGGTCACCATAAAGGTTCAGTAAATTGCTGTTACCTATAGAGTTGTTGCGTATTCACTCAATAACTTCTAAGCGAATATAAATAGGCTACTCAATCACTTTTAAGCGAATCTAAATAGGCGTTCAAAATTCATTAACAAAAGTCTTTAATGAGCTGAAATCTAACATCTTAACCTATATGATATGATAGTAGACTGATACAGCAAGGAAAATTAAGTGAAGTATCTATATATATTCCAAATCATTCCTATTGTATTGTTGATGAGTATATTATTCTATTAATCAGCTCATATAATCTTCTGATTCTAACATTTTCGTGTTATTAAAACACTTCGGACTGGTAACTAATTTCATTGTGAAAACTGTTTCATTTACAGGTACAACAATACTTAGCGCAATTAATTCTTCAGTTGATAAAGACACAGAAGTTATCTACTCTGATAACCCTGACAGTGACTACGTCAAATCCAACAACTTCAATTATGCTGTCGTCATTGTTGGGGAGCACCCTTACACAGAGACTGCAGGGGATAGCCAAACTCTCACAATGGCTGATCCTGGACCTGATGTTATAAAAAATGTCTGTGGGGCCATCAAATGTGTTGTTATCATCATATCCGGTCGACCAATTGTTATTGAACCGTACATTTCAGGAATTGATGCACTTGTGGCAGCCTGGTTACCTGGTAGCGAAGGTCAAGGTGTGACTGATGTTATCTTTGGTGACTACAGTTTTACAGGAAAACTTTCTAGGAATTGGTTCAGAACTGTAGATCAGCTCCCAATGAATGTAGGGGATTCACACTATGATCCACTTTTCCCCTTTGGATTTGGACTCACAACTAAAACAATAGTGTCCAGGTAAAATTTCAAATTTATTTTTATGACAAATTTAAATTGGTGTTACATACAGATATGCATATATTGAACATTATATTTTGTGTAACTGCTATTGATAGTTCTCTTTGCATAATTTTATATTTACCTTTCATATTTCTCCTTGTATGTTTTCTCCATGCTGACTAAGAAATACATTTCTGATATGTCATAAATTCTAATTGTATACCTAGTCCTGTGGAAGAAAATTGTTATACTTAGTCCCTGCCTTTAATGTTCTTTCACTGCATTAATAAGGTAAATGTTGCTTTATGTAGGTCAATATCAGCTGGTGTCGATGGAAGGCCATATGTACCCGTTATCATGATTTTTGTATTTATTGGTTTGTATTTTCAAGGTAGACTTTTATCTTGATAACTGGATTAGCTATAGGATAATTGAGCTAGATGAAAGAATCACTCCCATTTTTTCTGAACTTTATTTAGTGTGTATTGTTCCGCCTTCTGAATAATGCAGAAACATTTTCCATCCTTCCGTAAACAATTTGAGATTAGATGCTTTTAAATTGATCTCTGTTTTGAAAATATTTTATGATATGTTAAAGATATAATTACCAGAATTCAAGGATTCACGCAAAATCTGTAGAGAGACACTGCTAAATTCTAGATAACAATCTAAAGCTAGTTTAGAAAATCCTCATTGAATTCAATGTTTCGATTTTTATTGTGTAGACAAAATGATGATTACATTTTTGTCTCTCAATTTTCCTTATTAATATGTGTAAATTGATTTTTATTTATTTCATTTCTTCTGATTTTTTTCCCCACTAATAAAAAGTTAAGAAGATGAAGTTGTCAAGGTCACAAGCATGTCTCAACCTCAGAACTGTTACAAGAAAGGTTTCTACTTTTCTGTCATTATTTTCAAAATAAGATGCCGCCAACTGTCACACTAGAAATTTAAGTACAGACAATATAGCAGGTGGCCTTGGACATTAACAAATGACCTTCTGGACTGCCACTCTAACCTCTCTGTTACTCAAGATTCTTTTGACAAATTTGAAGGCCTTACTTTTTAAACTTTTACATTATTTCAGATTTCTTAGTAGCTCGGAGAACTAGTTTCAAAATATTTTCTTTGCAAATTTCAATATTTCACTATATTTGTTGGTTTTCTAGTAGATTTTACTTAATTTCTTCTCCATTTTATCGGTACCATTTTACTAGAGTGTTGTTTCATTGTCTCAACACTGCTTTTTATACATTTAAGCTGATCTTGAATGTGCAGAACATGTTCCTCTATGCTTTTAACTGATTATCAGGTTTGCTATCTAATAACATATAGTGAAAACTGATGGTTGGCAGAAATCTTGATGGGCTCGTAAACTCTTTTGAAGAAACTGGGAATAGATGAACGTGTGACACGTTGTTCCGAAAAAAAGGAATGCAAAATTTTAATAGGGAAAAAATGCAGAAAGTAGTACTATTTTTCTTTAGATTTGTTGTTGAAGAAAAATTTACTCAATGCTTGAATTTGGACTAGAGAAATTGTGTTATATTAAGATTCGGGCAGTCGATTTTTTTGGTGTTTCTTTTTGCTGTATCTTGTCTATTCAACTTCTCTCCCTCTTTGTTTTCCCTTTCCTCTCTTAGATTTTGTTCTTTGAGAGTAAAGGTTCTAGGGATAGATGGAGAATGTGGTCAAAGGGTGTTGAGTTAAGGGCTTCAAGAGCATATTCCATGAACATTCCTAGCTAAAATTGTATTTTCGTTTTCCTTCTTAATATGTTCTAGAGTTGGACAATTTATTTTACCAAAAGGTTTAAGACTAGGTTCCCGTCATTTCCTTCTTTGTTCACCATGTTCGTGGATGGAGCCCAAATCTTTTATTTTGCATCGACAGGTAAAGAGCGTATATTTGTTTTTAGTTTGAAATTTACTATTTTGTGGGCGCTGGAGGATAACTTTTTGCATTTAGATCTTGTTTGATAAAAACTTGGTTAAAGTTTTATCAACTTTTCAATTAGTCAAACGTCAATTTTAATCATGCATTTTATGAGATCACAATTTTTATTGACTTTTCAACTATACATTTTATCAACTTTTATCAATAGCTGATAATTTTTTTTTATCAAAAACTTTGTCACACAATTCCTTAGATACTATTTTGAAATTATTCTGTTTTCAGATATCGAAGACTAACATGGAAAAAACACGCTGGTGAGAGTAATGCTATGTAGAACCTCTCATGTTTGGCACAATTTTAGGTAGCAATGGACTATTAATTTATTGTTTTACCCCATTGTTTGGTGAAAATTAAAATTTTAATTTAAGACACAGTCAATAATTAATTTGAAGTATACATTTTATGGCTCATTACTTTTTAACCACGTATTTTTTCAATATTTATCAAAATTTATTAAAAATTTGATTTTAATCTCCGGACGGCATTTTTGATCATTTGAATGAATTAGTGGGATCCACTAATACTTAATATTGATATCCTTTTTATTAGTCTTTAGCGCACAATTGGATGTATTGTGTTTTCTCAAACTAGAATAGGTTGGTCTGTTTGATCTTAATAATAATAATAATAATAATAATAAAATAAATGTGAACTATTGTAAAGTTACATGTGATATATTTGATATATCAGAACCGCACAATCAGTTTTAGAGGGTCATCTTTATTTTATTTTATTTTAAATAAATTGACCCTTTACAGTCATTTATAGAATATTGCTCATCTTTGGGATAGAATATGCTGTCTTTTGAGTTGTAGGTTATTTTAAGGGATAAAGTTTCTAAGAACTTGTATTCGACTAAAAGTACGAGAGGTTAGTGAACTTGCATGTTTGGTCATCAATTAGATTGCTCAATTTAAAATGTCAAAACTTAAATTTTTTGCTTCTCTTCGACCACTTCGTAATCACGAGTGGTCAATACCATACGATTAACATAATGCATGACGTGACACTTATTTAACATTAATTATGGAATAAAATTGTCAAATAAATTGAAAGAGACATGTACAAAAGCAAATTAAGCCCCTACTTGATACCGATTCAAATCTAGATATTAATCTAAATCAAAATCAACAATTAATTTTAACTGTATATTTTATGGGTCGCACAACTTTTCAACCACACATTTTATCAATTTCTACCAAAATATATTAAAAATCCGATTTTAATCCCCACCAAATAGAGGTTTAAAGATTCCTAATCCACCCATTCATGTTTTTTATTTTTTATTTTATTTTATTTTATTTTTTTATTTTTGGCACCTGCTGTTTTGACATCAAACAAGAGCTAGATCATATGTTAGTCAGCTACATGGTAGTTGTTGTTAGATGTCGATGGAATTTTCAAATTAGAATAATGCCATGTTTGTTTTGGATTAAAATCAAATTTTAATTTAAGTCAAAGTCAAACAATCGGTATTAACCACATCTTTCATAGGTCCCACAACTTTTCAACCACACATTTCAAAAACTTTTATCACAATCTACTAAAAATTTGATTTTAATCTCCACAAAACACCCACTAAAAATGTAAGTTAGGTGACCGGTTTAATATATATTAAAAATTAAATGATCAATATGAAATATACTAGTAAGTTGGGTGATCTCAAGTGAAATTTCCCCCAAGGACCTTATTGTTGCTCAAGTTAATTTTGAACAAATATTCCATGTCCCGTTAAAAGAAAGTCTTATTAGGGTCCGTTTGATTGCAAATGTGGAATTTTGGTGGAAAGAAAATGTTTTACATGGAATTAAATTGCCCAGAAAATATTTTACTGAGAATTGTAATTAATTGTGTTTGATTGATATAATTTTTACGTGGAAAATATTTAAATTTTGGATATTTTGATATTCGATTGACTTTGTTTTTTATGGAAATTGTCCATTAAAGGATTTTTTTTTTTTTACAATTGATGATAAAATTCATTTCTATTGCATAAAAAATAAAAATAAAATAAAAGGAAAAAAAATCAGAACATGGAAAACCTTTTCCCACCACTTAGGACGGAAAAGGTTTTCCATAAAAGGCTTGAAAATGTACATGTGTGGGGGGAGGTGGGAAAAAATTTTGCCAAAAAAATTAACTCTATCGAATACATAAAAAGTTGGAAAAAGGAAAACCAATTCCATTTTCCATGGAATTTCCATCCTATCAAACACAACCTTAGTGAAACTAATATTGACAAATGCATAATTCTATTTATCAACGCCCATTAAACCCTCATTATTTCACATTATAATGAGAGCAATAGTATATTCTGAGGAATGTGTGGTTGAAAATGAAAGAATTTTTTTGAGGTTTAGAGGTAATATTATTATTATTATTTTGAAAAATGTGTAATTAATAAGAAGAGAGAAAAATAAATTATAATTTAATAAAGAATAATGGAGCCAAATGGGAGCTCATTATGAAGATTAAACATTAATGACATAATAATTTATGTGAAATAATGAGATTGAGCAGTTCAATTTTTATGAAAAACGTGAAATGAGAGAAATAAATGTGAAGAATAATGAATGTTACATCATCGATATTTTATTATCATGATGATAAATAATATTACTCTTGATATTTATGAAATTAAGATTGACAAGTTACAATAGAAGTTATTTATATATTGTTTAATTTGTCCCAATAGTCCAAGTTAGTGCCCAAAAATTGACGGGCAAATTGTTAAATTGTAGATTCTGAGAGGACCTTTGAGCAAATTCAGAAAAGACAACCGAAGACACCGAAGCAATGGCCGTCTCTCCAAGTCCCAACCCTGCAAACGTATAGACAAATACAGTAGATATTGCACTAGATTCCGTTATAAATATTACTATTTAGGATTTTCTCTCTCTGGGATCTTTTTTTCTCTCTTCGTCACCGTAAGTACACTGTAGCTTTAAAAAAAAAAAAACTGTGTTCTGACCTTTTTTGGCTCAATTCTTGAATTAATTTTCTCGTTTTAGTGTTAAATTACCTTTTTTGTCTACTGTAACTTTTGTATTTCAGAATTTGTATTTTTTTCCTTGCTTGCTTGTAAATTAAGGGTTTTGTTTATGGGGTTTTCGAGGTGTACAATGTTAGAATTTTATTTTATTTACTGTCTTTAATTAGAAGCGGTTTGGATTATAGAATTGGAACAGAAAAGGTGAACATTAATTGGAGGAAACTAACTGCACTGTTGTTCTTCGGAATACGGAACCCAGTCGATAGGTAATTGCCAGTCGATAGGTAATTGAAAAGGATTTATTCATTAAGTTCGTCTCGAATTTAAGTTTTTTATGCTCGTGTTTTGATACAAAACTAGATTGGCGGACCTTTTGTTCGCCTGAGTTTCAAGGGTTGTTCTGTTGAAAAATACGAATAAGAGTGAAATGCACATGAAAGGATCTCGTATTACATGCTCGCATTTTGTGCTTTCGCTGGGTTTTACATTTGACGGAGCATGAAGACTGCATTGGCTTATAATCGACTGTGAGCTTGGAATCAGAATTTGAATTGTATTTGTTCAAACTTAAGTTAATTTTGCTTTAGTTTCCAATTAAAGATCCCTTCTCTTAATTTCCGCTACAAGGTCCCAATTATAGGTCTCCAAATATTGCAGAGTGAAACTGTGGCTTTATCCTTTTTTATGAAAAAAGTACCTCTAGTTTTCAAACCCAAGTTGATTTTGCTTCAGTTTCCAATTGAAGATCAATTTTCTTGATTATTATGTATAACCTTTCTTATCCTCAGTGTTTGAGAGGAACTGACAATTTTTTGACATCATTGAGATACATTTTGTCCAATGCAAAACTTAAAAGGACTTGAGAGGTCATTCTATTATTTTCCTTTTCGTTTACTGAGTTAACCAAAGGTTTTGGATGATCCTTGTAAACTGAGTGTGCTCCATGATTGCATTGGTGAGTGGTTCTCTTAGAAAGCCTCGGAAGTATATTTTAGTGATTTCTTTCTTTTATCCAAGTCAGAAAATGGAATATGGGTTCACGTGATAAGATTCTCCTTTGGAGGAAGGTTGGATTGGTTCTTGCACCCTTGCTTATTTCCTAAACTACATAATTTTTATTTGCATAAAAATAAACTATAAATTCGGTTGGTTCACTCTATGGAAATATGACAATGAATTGACATCTACAGTTCCAGTACAACTTGAGGGGTAGAGTTAACATTTGTCCTATTTATTGACTATTCTCGAGAATGCTTTTTTGAAAAATTCTCAAAATGACAAAAGGTTATATCGTTAGAGATGTTAGATTCATTGCATTTCTTTTCTTGCAATTTACTCTTCGATTCTCTTGTTGACTTGCCAAACTACCCCGTCACCTTTAATTTTTTTCATAAGACTTCTTCAAGAAGCTAATTTAACTGGGTTAAGGGTTACCCCGAGCAAGAGGAGTAGATTGCTCCTTGAAACGCTGATGGGCTTTGGTAAGGACAAGGTTGAGGTTATGTGGAAAGTGATAATTTCAACTAATGTTTAGGTGATCTGGACAAAGATATACACTAGATTTTGAAGCATGAGAGCAGGAAGTTTCAGAGTTATGTGATAGAGCTAATTGTTTAGCGGCATCTTTGAAAGGGTGTTCTTTTTTCTTTAATTCTTCTTGGCTGGATAGATATACTGTGTTATTTCTTTGTATTTATTTTCTTGATCTCATAGCATTCTTTATCCTCTTTTTTGGTTGTAATCCCCGTTTATAATCAATAAACAAAATGTTGAATCTTATAAGAAAAAGTGCTATTGTTTAAATTAGAGATGAACCTTGATAGAGCAGAGCTTTAATGTAGCCAAGAAGGACTAAATATGGATAAGACTGTTAAATTACGTTGAGAAGTTGAAGGATACTGAAATTGTTGGAACAATTGTCATTTCTTGACATAAATATCAGAAGTGAGAATTTGGTGATTCGGTAATGTCATTCCTTGTGCTTCCAAAGATGATTGAGTCGATCTTCGTAATATGTTATATAATTTCCTTGATTCAGTGGCTTCTAACTAGAAGCAACACCAAGTTCTCTGTCTGTTTGCCAGTGGGCACATGTTTGCATGTATGCGTGTTGGCCTTTGTCATAGGCTACAAGAAAGTAAAAAAAAGAAAAGAAAAAAAAGAACTATCTTAGATATTAGGAATGAGATGTTTCCTATTCACATACCATCTTTTTGTCTTCAGATTGCAAATTTGTTACCTGTCTCTTTCCTCATTGCACGTGTTTGAACAACTAGATTTTTTCATTCATTTTTTTACAAGAAAAAATGCATCAAGATAAGAAGATATTGGATAAGTATTTTGTACTCATCTGTGCAGCAGAACTTATTCTTTTTTCAATTTGTACTTCTCAGTACAGACATTATGGATGAATTTGATCCTAGTTTTAATGAAAGTGAACAAGCACGTGAATATGAACCTCAAATTCAACATGAACAAGAACAAGAGCAAGAACAAGAACAAGAACTAGTACAAGAACTAGAACGAGAACAAGAACAAGAACACCAAGATGGAATACCAGAGAACTCGCATCCTGTTGAAAACCAGGATCTCGGAGATGATTCAGTTGCTAGAGGCGATGTAAAATGGCCAGGGTGGCCTGGAGAGAGTGTTTTCAGGATTTTGGTGCCTGCACAGAAGGTTGGAAGTATAATTGGACGTAAAGGAGAGTACATAAAGAAAACGTGTGAAGAGACAAGATCTCGGATTAAGATCCTTGATGGTCCTTCAGGAACAAGAGAAAGAGCTGTAAGTTAAATTTGTTCCCTTGATTTGCTTTTTAACCATGAAACTTTTATGCCAGCCTAGCATGATTGATTTTAATAGTGCTTAGTGCCTTTCAGTTGGTATTCTCACTGCTTTTCTTTGAAGGATATTGTTGCAATGTCAATTTCTTGAAGAAAATCAACTTCTTAATTCCAAAAGTGCAAGGTTTTACTAGCTCGTGCTATGGGTCACTAGAGCCTAACTTGTGATAACTGTCATGTGTTGATTAATAAAACTGGATAAAACTGATTGCATAATGAATGAAAGTTAAAAATAATATATTCAAAACTTACATTTTTCTATGACATATATTCTATTGTATAGATATTTATTTCCTTTCTTTTAAATGGGGCTTAAGTCTTTGTTTCATGAGAGGTGAAATGAGTTATTGATTTCATTTTCTAGTCAATTGACATTTGCCTTCATTTTACATATTTTTGGCATGTTCACTGCTGCTATCTCTGTCTCATCAATTCCCAATCTTCAACTTCAATTCTAGAAACCATGTATATATAAAATCTAGATGAGGTTGATTAATCTGTCTGTTACATTGACAAGATTTTGTGACCTTTTTGCTTGCCCCTGCCCCTTTTTTCTTGGTTTAGTCAGTGAGAATCAAATGTTGGGAAACTCGTTCTGATGCATGCAAAAATAGAGGCCTAATAATACTCTTAATATACCTGCCAGAGTGTAGGATGTAGTTGGTGTAGATGTGTTAATTTATTTTCTCAGAATGGGAGTGCAGCAAGTACTTCTACTTTTTATATGTATGTGTGCACGCGTTTGTAGAGAGATGTGGGGGGGGGGGGGGGGGGGGGTGTAGGCAGAAGGGATGTTCGGTTCCTCCTAATTCAATATGGATTTCTCAACCAAATCAAATGATTGTTGCATGAGGCACGGATTTCCAATTCTCCTACTTCAATATCACTAGCAGTACTTAGATTTACCAACTAACTAACTTTTAAAAAGGCAGAAATGTGTACTGAGGTGTTTTTCCTTTGTGAGGCCTCAAGGCAAATTGAGGTGTAAGCCTCACAACAAACCTAAAAAATTATAAAATTAAACAAAAAATAAACATATAATAAACTATAAACTATCTTAAAAATTCTTCATAGTTTCTGCCTTGCAATCTTGTGGAAGAAGA